>CACSLK010000984.1:2355905-2370180 GCA_902706635.1 Striga hermonthica
CAGCGGCACTCTAGATTGGTTCATCATGGGTCCAACGCCCAATTGAGTCCAAATCGAGTCCTAGGAGGTTTGACAAATTCAACAGAGGTCCTGGATGATCTGCCATGGACAATGAGTGATCTCGTGATGTGTCAGGACAAGTCCGGCTGCCCAACGGACTCTAGGTTTTAGACGATCTCCAACAACGGAAATCAGAAACGTCTCAGTCGGCAAAAATTAAAAACGGTACGTGTTGAATCTTCGCTTCTAGTTCCGTAGCGCTTAGGGTTTAATTGATAGATAGTCCGTGACTTGCATGATATAGAAATCCTTACAGATCCCAACAACTTCAATATATTTATTATTTTTGGTTAAATATCACATCCAAAAAAAGCTCATAAGTCAGTCAACTAAAAACGGGCATTAACGGTCCAGAATCACAAAGTTCGTTCGCCTACCAAACGTACTCCAAAATTCACCAAATTTGAACCTAAGCCTCAAGACATCAAAATAGGATTTATTTAGTTGTTTCATAATTTTCGGGTCAGCCCACTATTTATTACAAATTTCTTGTCATTTAAATCAAAAGTCATATAAATTCATATCGTGCTAAAAAAATTCCCAAACTCATTTTTATAATTAACTAAAATTGTTGTATAAGGTCATGGAGAAGGATTTTCAGCTATTATACCTCTTGAAGGGTTCGAAACGAAAGTCAGAACTCAGAAAGGCTAAGCGAACACTTGGCTAAACCGGATCGGGTCAGTCTGCTTGTGTTTGGTGTTGTGAGTCCGCTACTGGTGCGGATCTAGAGCGGGGCGAGTCGGGTCGCGGATCTAACCCGAGGATGGCTCGTCGGACCCGTGTGGAGTGGATCGGGGCTCGTGCACGCTCGTATGAACTAGCTGCCAGAAATCGAAAGGGCGTGTGCTTGAGCTGTGGACGAACGAGGCTCGTCGTGGTGGCTGGGTCGTGGCTCGCCGGGTCAGCGAGCAGGATGGCTGGTCGTCGGTGAACAGTGGCTGCCAGCGATGGGATTCAGCTGGGACTGTTGTGGATGGTGCAGCGATGGTCCACCAGCGTGGAGGATGCGCGAGAAGGGAGCTGGGCGCAGTGGTGGTTCGGGTCGCCGTGAAGGGCTGAGCTGGACTTCGTGAAGGACGGCGAGCTGGTGAGCTCGACAGCGGCTTGGTGGGCTCGACGTGTTCTTGTCAGAGTTGGAAAAGAGCTGGTCGGGATGGCTCGAGCTGGACGGCAGCGACTCGTTGGCTCGTCGTAAAACAGGCGGCTCAGGCTGACAGCGTGGACGACGAGCTCGGTTGCGGGCTTGACGTGAAGGTCGTGGAGCTGTGGCTAGGAGGATTCGCCGACGTGAAGGCGGCGACGGCGGCGCGAGCTCGCCGGTCGAAGGTTCGCTGGAGGACGGAAAGACTGGCCGAAAAATGGAAAAGAAGGTGGATGATAATGGTGGCTAGGATTTGGAGGAAATGAAGGAGATGGAGTTGATGAAATGAAATAAGTGGATGTATTTATAGTGGAGTAAGGAAGACTAGGTTCCACTTATGTTGGGCCTCAAAATCGGGCTTAAAATTACTAACACTCGGGCTCTAAAATCGGCTATGTAATCGGGCTAGTAAATCAAACATTGACTTAATTAAATGTTCGGTCAAATTTAAAAATTTATCGAGACTTGGACTTAAAATGAACTTAAAAATGAACTTAAAATACAAAAAATGTTTAGGAATACCCATGACTACCACTTATATCTTCTTTTTCCGGTAGTCTGATCCATAGATTAGATCATAATACATTGTTGCCAGGCAGTAATAACCAGCTTCAAGCCATGGTCCTGCTAAATTCTACTCAACTACAGTAGCTGTCCTTTATATGACCCATAAGTAAAAACCATTCTTGTACATCTTTTTCTCACTAATTCTCTCTCTATACAAGTGCATAGGATCTCAAAAGATCCGAGGATCGTAGAAAACATTTTGAAGTTCAGAAATATTTTGGACAAACATTGCCTGGACACATTCAATTCACACTAGCTGAAACTTCGTTAGCGACTGCATTATCCTTTTTCTTCGGTGGTTCTTGAGCCTTTTGTACAACTGCCTTGTTGGGTGATAATACCATAAAAATGTTCTTTTGCCGAAGATCCTTAGCTTCCTCGACTGCCAGCTGTCGTTAGAACAATGAAGATATGACTGTCAGAAAGGCTCAATAATGAGCACTAACATATTCTAATATTTCAATACTATAAGTAAATAAATGACAAAACAAATAATAATAATCATGTCCAAGTTCTAGTCATTCAAGGATCCATTCATGAAGATGATATTCAGGAACTACAAACAATCAGAATTCAGAATTTACAACCAGCAGGCAATATATGGTCAGAGTTTAAGAGTACTAAGTATTAATATATCACACGATCATGGTAAGAAAATCTTGATCCTCGTTAACATGGAAAGCCGGAAGAGTTTTAAGAGATTGCTGAATGTACCTCCCCAACATCACCTTGGAACCGCTTGAGAAGCTCAATAGCATTATTTCTGAATTCCTTTTCACGCCCCTTCATGTTTACTATGACCTTAACCTGCAAGAATGATATCAATGTTTACCACATCATACATTATTAAGTCATATTACATGTAGATTGGGTAAAAGAAATCTATCAACCTTGTCACCGTCTTTCAAGAACTTGTGAGCAGCTTTCAGACGCACAGAATAGTCGTGTACATCAATATTGTAACTGCCAGAGGGGTAAAGGCTATCAGGAATATGAAATATTAGGTTTATATTGGTACAATATCAGATTGAACATCTGAACATATAAGATCATTGAGAAAAGAGCAAACTGAAGATGTCTCTTTAGAAGGATCCGTAAGTATCCTGCACAAATCAAGAAGTGACTGTCCAACCAGGTATCTATGGAATCCAGGCACTTTCTTGATTTTCTAAAGAATGGTCAATGAACCATGGAAATAGACGTGCCCAAATGACGGGCTGGTTCATGACCCGGCCGGGCCCGGCGGGTTGTCGGGCCTCAAAACATGGGCCCAGAACCGGCCCGGCTATATGTAAGGGCAGGTTCATTGAACTGGCGGTTCAATTTTAAAAAAAAAAAAAACCAATGCAAAAAACCCGGACCAGTCTTCCAGCCCGGAACCGGCGGGTCTAAAGAAAACCAAGACCCGGAACCGGCCCAGATTATCAAGGGCCCAGTTCAAGGACCCGTACATATAGGCTGGACCGACCCTGGCCACATCTACATGGACACAATAACATGTGAACAATTTATTAGTAGCTAAATGAGTGTATGTGCTCTGCATCCGAATGCGATTCAGCAGAATTCATCATCATAAGGGTTTACATCAATCATAACAACACATTACACATGTTAGGATGTTAACAAGTGTTGAGCACATCTACGCCGATACCACCTAAAATATCACTGGAAAAGGATAATTCAGCGAGTTTGTATCATTACTTTGAACTCTGACCTCAATTTAACTTAGAAAGTTGACCGGAAACAGTGAACTGGAAGACGGATTTCATAGCTGCACATGTAACTGGTAATGATGATGGATCATCTAAAAACACCAACCTAACCTTCTATTTTTCTTACTTCTGTTCTTTTTCTTGATATTTTTTTATATTCCAATTCCATGAGAAGGGAGGTCACTGGTTATATTTCTAGTCCATCAATATTATTCCTTGGGGCTAACTTTGTCTTTGATTATATCAAACTTGAATAGATCCGAGGACAGATACTTACTAAATATTGTGGGTTATATATATAAACATAAGCAAAATAGCAGTTTGTATCTTTAACACAAAGAGAAAATAGCAGCTTGATTCTTTAACACAAAAGGAGCTCTTATTTTGAAAATCTATTTAAAGCTGCAAGCTCGTAATTGGAATTCAGACTTCAGAATCGACTTGAAAATTGAGTAAAGTGCAAATAAAATAATGTTAATAGCAAGCTATTGGTTTTCTCATAAATAGAGAATTGACTGAAAACTACAGAAAATACGGAAACCTGTGGACATGGAAACCATGATAAACTACACATATGATGTTCCATTTCACAATGCTTACTATTGCCGTTTTCACCCAATGAAAATCAAGTTCTCATAAGTCATAACACACACACACAAACAAAGAAAAAGGACACAAACAACATAGAAAAGGACAGACAGATCAAGGAAAGGACAAAACTCTCTTAAACATTCACTCACCCCATCTTGAGTTCCTTCAGTTCCATGCGGCCAGCTGCCATTCAAATCAGCACTTCAGCTATTATAGTTTCTGAGCAATGTGATTATGCAGGAAATACATACGCATAAAAGACATCAAAATATTCACCATACTTTTTTTCTGCTGATCTCTTGTCTTCTTCTGCTGCTTGTATCTATACTTACTGTAGCAATAAACCATAATTAAGGACACCTTAAATTGTAATCAGTTGAGATAACTGTCAATAAAGGAATGATAAAAATAAGAACGAGAATATGTGATTCTGTTTTAAACAAGGAACAAATATCCTACTTCAACTTAAACTGAGTAACATTTATAGATTTCCTATATCAGTCGTTGGCTATCGAACATGAATAAATTGCAAAGGATGTCTTACTCATAATTCATTATTTTAACAACAGGAGGGTCTGCGTCTGGGGATAATATCACCTAACAAAGAAAAGCATATTCAAGGATAAATTAGAAGTGAATCTTAAACTTATAAAATGAAGCATTACCTTGTTCAGGTGTTAAATGATACAACCAAGTACAAAGCTAGCCTCCAAGTTTTCTATTTATTTTTTATTTTTATTTTTTTCATTTTAGAACCTAACCACTGCCAATATCCCTTCAAGTAACAAATTCACATAATTGGATTATCTCATTACCTATTGTCCCTATGGGGAAAAAGCCCAACTCCGTCTGGAAAAAAAATTTCTGAGTTATCTACCGATACAGCGGGCGTGCAACCACACACTATGTTGTGAATCGAGAGAAAACTCAATGTAGCTTGAACACGAAAGATTTGGTTGATAAATGAAATTTAATTCTTTTAGAAAAACTCAAAAGAGTGGTACAGAGAACATACCAACTGAAGCTTAGCATCATTAGCCATTTGTACAGCCTGAGCCTTGGGTATTATCCCAACCTTTATGTAAAATAAATGAATAAACAAACACACAAAAGATAAAGTTATTATGTCACCCCAAACAGAACCATACAACTATAGCCTAGAAAATTATGTAAAGTACTCACCATTTTCTGCTGCTCATCAATAAGTCTAACAGTATCCGAACTGTCAGGCAGGCCATGTAACACAAACATTCATGAATTTCCCGAAAGAAAAAGTGAGCATAATTTATAAAATTCCATTCAAAAAATCACGCACAAAATTTCAGTTCACCTAATAGAAGAGATGTCCAGGGCTTCATCGTCGTCTTCATCTTCATAACTAGGCTCGTACCTCTGAAAGGAACCGCCGCCGCCGTAACGCGCGGATATGGTGGTTCGAATTGTGGAAATGGAGAGGCAACCGCCGGTAGTGGGAGCACCGATGCGCAGCGAAAAAATGCGGAGGTGGAAAGATGAGGGCTTGAGGGGTTTGCAGAGATTTGATTTGCAAGGGTGATGGAAAGTGCTGGTCAGACCAGCCATTTTTGGTGGGGAGCTTTTGGAATCGAAATGAGGGTTATGGAGGCTTTTATGAATCCTGGTTTATCATCTTATCTATGGATGGAACAAAATATCCTGCCGGTGTTAATTTCTGGTTCTATTTGGTTTGGTCTAGAGGTGCGTGACCCGGGTCCGGCCCGGAACCCGCCTAGATATATGTACACGCCGGTTCGGCGGTTCGGTCCGAACCGCCGGTTTTTTAACCAGCCCGAACCGTTGGTTCGTGCCTGGTTCCAGGTCGGTTCGGGCATTTTTTTATTTTTTATTAAGGAGAAAAAGAACTTCAGTAAAAAAAAAAAAAAAATATGTACGATTCAAAAATCAATAGCACGTAGCAATGTCAAATGGGCCGGTCCAGTCCGGCCAACACTGACCCGCGGTTCAAACGGGACGGGCCAAAATGACCCGCATTTCTACGGGCTGGGAAATCTATAGCCCGTGGCCCGCCCTCATTAGCCCGCGGGCCAAATTGGCCTGCCCGCGGGTTTTTTGGTGTTATGCACTCTTATACTTTTTGGTTTGTCTATCCTTATATTTACTAGTATATTAATAAATAGTAAGACTTCATGTGTAATGATGTTAAATATTTGTCATCCATTTTTTTTTATGAATAGTTGTATGGTATTCGTGCGGAGGAGAGACTTAATTCACATAAAATATTATTTGATTCATTAATATTTTTATTACTAGTGTTGATACCGTGCGATGCACGGAGTGCAAGACAAAAAATATTTTTTATTTAAATATTATAAAATTATTTAAGACAACATTAAATTATATTCTCCACAATATTCTATTTAATAATAATATGACATTTATTTATTTACTATCATTGTTAATTTCTATTTTTTTATAAATTCTTTTTTTGTAGTTTTTGACTATTTAATATATATATTTTATTATTTATAAGTTTTTGAAAATATATAAATGTATAAGATCATATGATATTTGTATACAAATTACTTGTATGTACTTATAAAATTGTTGTTTATCATACTCGTATATTTTTTTTAGCACTTCAAGATTTGCACTTTGATTGATAATTGACCTACGTTTAACTCATGATATGTATCTTTCGCTATAATTATTAAGTGAATTAAATGTTAAAAAATTTGATAAATAAATTTTAGTTTTTAGTAACTTTAATCCTTATGCAACACAAAATTTTTTATGGTTAAATATTTTATTTCTATGGGTTTATATTTTTGTATTTATTTAATTCATTTTCTCAACCTATATAATGAGTTTTTTTTTTTTCCGAAACGATAGATATTATTATAAATCAAAAGCATACATGTGTGCGAATACAAGCAGCCAACGGCTGAAAAGTGGGAGGACAGGTCCGGAGACCGCCTAGAAACCCGGCTAGCAACCGCTAGGAAGAAAAGCTCGCAACTAAACTAAACAACTAGACAAGACCCCCACAGGGTAATAAAACAACGACTCAAACAACAAAAACAACTAGACAAGACCCCCACAGGGTAACCTATATAATGAGTTACATAGTATCTATTCGAATATATAGATATATTATATATTTCTATAATTACCATGTGTTATAATTTAAATTATTATACATGCTTTTTTATTAATTTATTTTTCATTAATAAAATAGTATATAAGAAAAATATATATATTTTTAAAATTGAATAGTCTTTTAATGTACATAAAAACTTTTAGTAAAATTTATACTTCTGAATTGCGACTGACCATCAAATTTTATTTTCATTAGTATATTATTTAAATTTCAATAGTATTATCATTGCATATATCAATATTCAATGGGGATGTATTTTTTTTATAATAAAATTGACTACATTTTAGAAAATTTTATTAATATTTTAAATTATTTTTTAAGTTATTCTGATTTAATCATAGTTAAACTGACTATATTTTAAGTACTTTTGAATAGTGAATATAATTAACTAAATTAATACCTACAACCATAGATGATAATATATTTAATCAAAACTATTTTCATATTAATTGTATGATTTGTGTCAATAAATTACTATTAAATTAATATATTTATTGAAAATATATCTAATAAATCTACGTTAAGTCAATTTGTAGTTAATGAGTAATAGTCATTTAGTGTATAGAAATTAGGAGTTTTTTCAATATAAGACCTGAAAGATAGGTAAACTATCAATTCGGGGCCTGAAATATTTTTTTTCTCAATTCGGGACCTGATGTTATAAAACTATCAAATTAAGTCCTACAATTAACAAAAATCATAAAACCATTAAATTGATAGTTAATTTTAAGTTTTAAAACACTAAATTTGAAGAAAAATAAAAGATTGTTGTTTACTCACATAAAATAATAAGTAAACATTTGCATAATATTAAAAAAAAAACATATTTGGTGTTTTAGAACTTAAAATTAACTCTCAATTTAATGATTTTATGAGTGTTGTTAATTGTAGGACTTAATTTAATAATTTTATAACATTCAGGTCCCGAATTGAGAAAAAAAAATCTTTTAGGCCCCGAATTGATAGGTTACCTATCATTCGGGCCTTGTATTGAAAAAAAATCCTAGAAATTAAATATGTTTTTCATGCATAAGATTTGTTAATAAATAAATATTAAATAAATGTCAAATATAGACAAAAAAACTTTTCCGCCCAAAATCATGTCAATTATGGCAATAAGGATTTGTCTGTTATATAGATATAGATATAGATGTAAAAAAGTGTTTTGAAACTTGAACGACGCAAGTTAGAAGTAAAATAAGAAATACTAAATTTAAATAATATAAAATTAACAAATAAATAATACGGGCTGGACCGCGGGCCAGCCCGCTTTAGACCGCGGGCCGAACGGGGCGGGCCTATTGATCGGGCTTGCCAAGCAAAGGCCCAAGCCCGTCCATTTAGGCGGACGGACGGGCCACCCCGCGGGCCATGACCCGTTTTGACAGTGCTAGTAGCACGTGACAATGTACGATGTACGGGCTGTATTTGTTTTAGTAAAAATTATAATTGTCCATAAGTTATAATACATATGATTGGTATGTGGGAATGACATGGGAATGGAATGATCATTCCCTTACTCATTCCTTATCCCATGATTGGTATATTTTTTGGAAAGGAATGACCATTCCAATGGGAATGACAAAACTCATCTCCATAGAATTAGCCATTTCATAGTTCATGGAAGGTTTTCTCATTCCCATGTGTGTAGGAATCAATTTTTCAAAAAATAAAATTAAAAAATAATAATAAAAAAATAAATATATAATATATATTATAAATAATGATTAAATTATATTAAATAAAATTATTTTAAAAAAAAAAATTCAAATAAAAAATTGAAAACTTATTTTTATTTATTGTTTAATTAGATATATTTAATACTTATATAAAAATAAAACTAAAAAATGCATTTATATATAATTTGAAAATATATTATTTTATTTTATATATAATTTAAAATATATTATTTTTTATATATTAAAAATACTTTACTTTTAAAAATATATTATTAAAAAATATTAAAAATATATATTATTAGAAATATATTAATTTTATTTATATCTTATTAAAAATATATTACTTTAAAAAATAAAATTCAAATAAAAAAAATTGAAAACTTACTTTTATTTATTGTTTAATTAAAAAATAAAAATATATTATTAAAAATATATTTCTTTTATTTTTATATACATTAAAAAATATTATTTTATATATATTAAAAATATATTATTTTAAGAATATTTTATTTCTTATATATAATTTAAATATATATTATTTTATTTTTATATATTTTTAAGAATATTTTATTTATTATATTATTAAAAAATATATTATTTTATTTTTATATATTATTAAAAATAAATTATTTTATTTTTATATATTATTAAGAAAAGCATTTATATATAATCTATTAAAAAAATATTATTTTTTTAAAAAAAAAACTTTTATTTGCTTTTATAGTAAAAAATGATAATGTCATTCCATTCAGGTCTTATTCCTTCTGCATACCAAATGCATCAATGACAAAACTTATTTCATTCCATTCCCACAATCATTCCATTCTTCAATTCATTCCCTTCCTACGATATTTCATTCCATTATACCAATCAGGGCCTATATTTGTTAGGTAATAGTAAAAAAATTCATCATGAAAAAAGTCATACATTATTAAAAACCTCTTTGTTTTTCCAAGTAAAATTATTTTGCACTTGGTAACCGTAGATCGATATTTACCAAGATTGCTCTCCACTTGGTAATAGCGAATTGCATAGACACCTCCTTCCTTCAATTTTTTGTTGATTTTCGAAATGCTACCACCACGAAATAAAATTATAGTGAAAATATGTAATAATGTGATAAATATTAAAGATATGATTTATTTGGTAAAGTTAAAATTTTATATAAAATATAATAAAATTGTTACCTCAAAGTGTCGATTTTGAGTATATCTTATTTCTTTTCAATCATTCACATTTTTTATGCCAAACTTATTCCAATATTAAGAACAATTTTGTTTATGTCATGTTTTAACAGGGATTTGGAATTTTGATTGTATTTTTTGTAAAACAATATTTACAAAAATTATTACATTAAAATAAAAAGAACAACAACAACGATATTTTATTAGCTCAAAACTAACTAAACGAATGGGAGAACATGTAAATCATAGTTTTTAAATAAAAAAAAATGTTTCATAAATAAATTGATAAAAAAAATGATTCAAAATGATAAAAAAAATCGTGATAATATAAATAAAAAGATGTTTACATGAGTATTGGGATAGTGAATTGAATATTGTGGCAATTTTAAAAAACATGTTACCATGATTGAAATAAAATATTTACAATATTTTATACTTTTAATTAAGTTGCATATATTGTATAACTATATGTGACAAAAATAAAAAAATATAAAGTATAAATATGCAATTTATTTATATGTATATAATAAAGTTTACATTCAAAATAATTAAATTTTATTTAGCATTTATATTATCAATATTAATACCATGATTATTTTAGAGTCCTAATCTCATTTTTACGCCAAATTTTTATTATATTGAAATGAATTGATAAGTCTAAAAAGAGATATAGATTGAATGAAAAAGATTAAATCATGGTTAAATTGTTTGATTATATAATTATACTGCTTTTAAAAAGATACTCCATAATATATGATTCTATAATAATACTGCTTTTAAATAGAATGATTCCAAACATCCGGATTTAGTGTTTAATCAAATATTATGGAGTATCTTTTTAAAACAATAAATCCGGTTGTTAAGGGAAGTTAAAATTGACTACAATTAATGCTTCATGATTTATTTTAAGAAATTATGTAACATTACTATAATTAGAATGTAATTAATGCATAATGACAGAAAATACTTACTATATTTGATTTAAGTCTATTATTATTTATATATATAAGATTATTTTAGTTGACGACTCTTTCCTTGGTTGAGCTTGAACATAAAAAAGGACGGTCAACAGTCTCGGCTTCCGACAATTAAGTGCTTAAATGCCTATTATCATGTTTAAGAACTATAGCCATTAAGTGGATGCAGTTGAGAGAGCATGAATTTAACATGGTGAGTATACTATATCTCATCCGCAGTAGCCGGAGTTGTTCATAATTGAAAACGAAAAATTAGCAGATGAAAGGGGTATAAGTATAATAATCCATCATTTCGAAAGGGAATCATGAGCTTGAAAAGCATGTGCCCAATATTCGGGAGAGTCGTTCCCAAATGGTTCCCTCCGCCGAACACGAATCAATCACTGCCGTTTATTTCTTACGTGCAACATGACGGGAACAATCATTTTGCTCTCCGGATACTGGCCACCGTCTTTCGCTCCAACACATTTAAGAAGTTCACCATCAGATCAAAGCAGTAACATCAATTACGCCAATAATTGTTGTTCACTATCATCATCAACTTCACGTACTGAAGAATCTGTATGTTAGTCTGTGTGAGTGTTCTCTTTATTGCTCTATTTAGTAACATTTTTGTAATTTAAAACTAGGGTAGAATACTTTTTCCCATCCGAAGTATCACGGTTTTGGCGCATCACTATATAAACTATTTTTTTCTTTTTTTTTACAAACTACCATATGAACTATACGGGTTTGTCAATGTGCCCCCTAAACAGGATATAAAAATGGTTTTGACTGAAAAAACTGTTTTTTAATGGCATTTTAGTAATTTCACACACTTTTCAGAAAATAAAAAAAAAAAAAGAAAAATGAAAAAAATGAAGAAGTTGATTTCAAAAAATAAAAAAATAAATAAAAAATAAAGAAAATGAGAAATGAAGCTCGTTCCAAAATGCTTTGGACCGGAAATACCTGTTACGTCACTGGAGCCCCCGCCGGCCTGTACCGTCGCCGGCCCACCACTGCCTACCGTTCGTATTGGAAACCGATGCATGTGATGACAGTTGAGGGCACATCACGTCGAGCTCATTGTGGTACGTGGCGGGCCTCGTACGCTCGTAGTGGAAACCAAGGCATTTTGGAACGAGCCTCATTTCTCATTTTATTTTTTATTTTTTTAAACCAACTTATTCATTTTTTCATTTTTATTTTTATTTATTTTTTTTTCTGAAAAGTGTGAAATTATTAAAACGCCATTAAAAACAGCTTTTTTTTCAGTCAAAACCACTTTTATATCCGGTTTATGGGGCACATTGACAAATCCGTATAGTTCATATGGTGGTTTGTAAAAAAAAATAGTTCATATGGTGATGCGCCAAAAACGTGACAGTTCGGATGAGAAAAAAGTATTTTACCCTTAAAACTATCATCTACCCAATGACAAGTAATTTCCATGTAAAAATTATCTTGCCAATGGTTGGACCAAATGTCACAACAAATTGAAATTCTTTGGTTTAAAGCTTCAAAAGTTTGCGCCAAAACTAATTTCCTCTCACTCATAATTTTTCGGATATCACGAGTGAGAGTAATACGTGGAACCCGGGACGCAGCAGGGTTTAAATTCATTCGAGAAAAATTTTCATATAAATCAAAATCACCAAAACTGAAAGAAAAAGACGAACCACAAACAAATTCAGCTAGTTGTTTTCTATGGTTTTCATGTAAGTATTAGAATAAAGTATAAGACATACCTGTTGATGTATGGCTACTCGCAGCTCCGCCTGCGTTTGGGTCGTGGGAAACCCCATTTCGTCCGGATGATGACGTTGTATGAGTCATGTCAGCATTCTGTACCCATAGCCGATTTTGAAAGCGTACTTCTTCTTGGAGTTGGCCGGACAATGGTTGCAAATACATAACAAATACTTGTCACTTTTTCCTCATTGGTGATCTTTCGTGAAGTGGCGTGTGGATATTTTGGAATTAGGATATCAGTCGCTGCCACCGCCGGTCGTCCTAGTCCGTTGGGGTTGTTGATTTCCTCCATCTTCAGTAGGATAGAACTCATCTTCGTACGACTGCTCCTGGTTCTGCTCCTTCAATTGTATGCTCTCGTGGATATCTTCAATAGAGTGAAAGATGCACTGGACTGTCTCAGAATCAATGTCATCGCTAAGGTCCAGAATGTACCAGAATAACGTTTGTCTCGGCGTAGACAAGGGAGGTCTACTCGGAGAAGATTCACCTCCATTTTACGCTTTTGTGGTGATCAATCACCGGAACGACCACCATCACAACCACGAGAACTCAACATTTTTTAACTAGAATTTTTTTATAAAACAAAAAAGAGAGGTGAAAAATTATAGAATCAGAAAATGAGAGTATTATATAAAGAACTTATAAAATAGGTTACGAAATGAGAGTGAATAAATAGAATCGGGAGAATTCGGGACTAAATTTGTATATAAATGAACTGATTTATAAAATACCGAGCATAAAAACTAAACTATTAGCACTTCATGAACTTAGAAATGAGTAGAGACGATAGGTAGATATAAATCAGATTGGAGGGGAGAGGGGGTGGTATTTATAGAAATTTTTTCGGACTTTTTTGTTTTTGAAATTTCTTTGTGATTTTTTCTTTAATTCGGGACCCGTCGAGTTAAACAGGTCCACCAAATCTGGACACTTCGATTTCAACGGTCAAACGATCCAATGGTCAAATTTTGAAAAGATGACTGTTGCACTCGACCGTTGGACCTGGACGGGTCGGGTCGAACCGAAAGCCGAAAACCAACTCGGCCCTGCATTAATTAAAGAAAAAAAGACTGCTATCTTCAATGGTCAAATTCAATGGACGGCCCAAATCAAATCTAGGCCAACAGTCGGGTGGCGGGTTTTCGGCCCGACCCGCCTGATGAAAAAAAAATCACGTGGACCTGTCTCAACGGGATTGACCCTGTCCTGCCTGGCCCACCAGGTAAAAAAAAAATGAATATAAACGAGACGGAACTGGCCCTGTCAAACAACAGGCTCCCCGGGCCCTTGCCCGTGGTCTGGATTCGAGACATGTTGTAACACCCCACTTTGATTTTAAAGAAATTCCGGACTTTCCAAAAATCAGAAAATAGTTTTTCGAGATCATTTTCGAAATCTAACGGGTGTTAAACAATATTTTTCATAACCCAAGTCTTATCTGGGCCCACGGAGATTCATTATC
Source organism: Striga hermonthica (assembly GCA_902706635.1). Taxonomy (NCBI): domain Eukaryota; kingdom Viridiplantae; phylum Streptophyta; class Magnoliopsida; order Lamiales; family Orobanchaceae; genus Striga; species Striga hermonthica. The sequence continues at coordinate 2,370,155 of CACSLK010000984.1, forward strand.
CGATTTTCACAAGTTTTTCATTAACC
>CACSLK010000984.1:2415379-2446783 GCA_902706635.1 Striga hermonthica
TATTCAACCAAAATTTTGGTTGTATTATTCAACTAGGGGTTGTATCTTTGCACATTTGTGCTTTTTGATATATAAAATTATACATCATTTTAAAAAAAGAATACATATAAAATAAATAAAAATTTATATATATAAAATAATAAAAATTTATATATTAATTAAACAGGTTCGACATGATCGACCGCTGGTCCGACCCCTGAACCATTGAACCGGTAGTTTCACCGGATCGGTTTTGAGAACCTTGGTTGAGGCCCATCTTCTATTAATCCCATCTGGATTCCCAAAAACACTCTTTGAATATCACAGTTTTTTCGAGGAGCTACACACATTCAAACAACTGAAGCTATTAAATAAACCACACATGCATATTGAACAATTTGACACTAACCATATCTGAAGAATATAAAGATATGGAGGAACCTTGGCACACATGCCTGTGTATCAAATGTTTCACAGAATCATTTAAATAAGGGGCGAGCAACCGAGGCATCAAATTGTAGATCCAAATTTCATCTTTCATGATATTCCATCAAGTACTCAACAAGTGTATCAATACAGCTATATGATCCACTTATCATTTAAATAAGAGGCGAGCAAACGAGGCATCAAATTTTAGATCAAAATTTCATCTTTCGTGATATTCCATTAAGTACTCGCAAGTGTATCAATACAACCATATGATCCACTTACCGGGATTATCTAATAGAGCAAGTAGGAACCCTTCGAGATTAAAACTAAGTTTTCTCCATCTCAAGATGAAACAACAATATCTCATATTGTTAAACTTAGAAATCTTACTCACACAGGAAAAGCATGTTAAACAACAGCCATGACCTAAATTTTTGCATTTCACTGAAGTGAAAAACTGTTAAGCATCAACATGCTAAACAACAGCCATAACCTAAATTGCTTGACGGCCCAGCTAGCGCACAATGAAGCCCCCTTCGACCATGTGATAGACCGAAAAACGATATCTTCACCAGATCACAAATATAATAAATAGATCACTGACAAAATTTATCCTTGTGAATCATAACCAACTTCATTAACCCACTTATTAGAAACATAATGAGCTCATCCAAAAGAAACAACACAAATTAGGAACATACTGAATAACCCAACTTCATAACCAAATAAGGATCTATGCCTTCACCACAGCCATTAGAAAACAGAACAATTTCATGAATCAAATTAGATATACAAAACAAACCATTCCCAAACCAACAGATACAAATAATAGCGTGAGGGCTAAGAAATGGTACTAGGCTAGCTGGTAGTAATCCCCACGGAACCTGTCGCGATCGATGAAGACGATGGCGTAGAGGGCGTAAATTATTCCAGGGACGTAACCCAATATCGTCAAGACCAAGCAGATGAAAAATTCGACCTGCGAAATTGATGATTCACAGAGTTAGGGCACGTGATTTACTGATAAACAGAAACTGTCGGGAGGAGCTCTTACGGTGCAGCAGCCATGGCGGAGGCAAACGCCGAGAGGAGGAAGGAATATTGCGAGCAGGATCTCACAGAGGATCTCGCATCTGGATGCCATTCTTACCGATTTCTCCTTCTCGACTCCCTCTAGATCTCTGTTGTTCGTGATCGAGAGAGAGGGAAGCAGAAAGATATTTGACTTGTTGAAAAGAAATAAATGAAATGTTTGAATTAGATAAAATAATGTATAGTTTATAAGGCTGCAATTGGACGGGTTTTTAGATGCGTGCCTGGCCCGTGCCAAGCACACCGGAAAACAATATTACGATTATGTTATAAATTAAATATATAAATAAATCCTCCTCCTCTTATATATTATTCTTAAATGTGCTGAGCGTATGTGGCTGCTTCTAGTAGTTCGGAATCCTACTTGGCAAAGAACCATGTTTCGTAATTAGGTTTGAACAAATAATATTAATATATTAATAATTAATAATTTAAGTTTGGACATTCCATAAATATTATTTAGTAACTTAGGTATTTTAATATCACTTTTACTAATATAACCATTTATTTCTTTGTAATTTTACATACTGATGCACTAAGTGACTAATATATCTCTAACATTTGATTTGTTTCCTTCAATTAGCTATTAAATTATAAATCGACCCTATATATAATTCCCGAATGCGCTGAGCCTACGTGGCTGCTTCTGGTGCTTCGAAATCCTACTTGACGAAGAATCATGCTTCTTAATTAGGTTCGGACAAATAATATTGATATATTAACAATAAATATCTAAGTTCGGACATTCCATAAATATTATTTAACTAACTTAGGTATTTTAATATTACTTGTACTAATATAACCCTTTAATTCTTTGTAATTTTACATAGTGAGACACTAAGTGACTAATATATCCCTGACTTTCGATTTGTTTCCTTCAATTAGCTATTGAATTATAAATGTATTTTAAATGTTGATAACTTTTGTATTTCTTATCGGTTTTACATATATAATATATCAAATTAATCATCTTTTCATTATCTTCGATTTGACATCCATATTGTATATATAAAATAAATAAATAATATTTACCTTTATAATAATAAAAAAATAATATTTATTAAATTTTATTAGAAAATTAAATTATTTCTCAGTTGATATATTTTTATTTAATGTAGTTATATGTTGTAAGTTAAAAAAATTATTATAATATAACACAAGTAAGTCACACAAATAAAAAGTGTCATATATATAATTCTCGAATGCGCTGAGCCTACGTGGCTGCTTCTGGTGCTTCGAAATCCTACTTGGCGAAGAATCATGCTTCATAATTAGGTTCGGACAAATAATATTGATATATTAACAATAAATATCTTAAGTTCGGACATTCCATAAATATTATTTAGCTAACTTAGGTATTTTAATATCACTTGTACTAATATAACCCTTTAATTCTTTGTAATTTTACATAGTAAGACACTAAGTGACTAATATATCCCTGACTTTTGATATGTTTCCTTCATTTAGCTATTGAATTATAAATGTATTTTAAAAGTTGATAACTTTTGTATTTCTTATCGGTTTTACATATATAAAATATCAAATTAATCATCTTTTCATTATCTTCGATTTGACATCCATATTGTATATATAAAATAAATAAATAATATTTACCTTTATAATAATAAAAATTATATTTATTAAATTTTATTAGAAAATAAAATTATTTCTCAGTTGATATATTTTTGTTTAATGTAGTTATATGTTGTAAGTTTAAAAAAATTATTATAATATAACACAAGTAAGACACACAAATAAAAAGTGTCATCCTCTCTATATATAATTCTCGAATGCGCTGAGCCTACGTGGCTGCTTCTGGTGCTTCGGAATCCTACTTGGCGAAGAATCATGCTTCGTAATTAGGTTTGGACAAATAATATTGATATATTAATAATTAATAATCTAGGTTCGGACATTCCATAAATATTATTTATCTAACTTAGGTATTTTAATATCACTTGTACTAATATAACCCTTTAATTATTTGTAATTTTACATAGTGAGTCACTAAGTAACTAATATATCTCTGCCTTTGATTTGTTTCCTTCAATTAGCTATTGAATTGTAAATGTATTTTAAAAGTTGATACCTTTTGTATTTCTTATCGGTTTTACATATATTATATATCAAATTAATCATTTTTTGATGATCTTCGATTTGACATCCATATTGTATATATGAATTAAATAAATTATATTTCTTTATAATAATAATAAATAATAATATTTATTAAAATTCATTAGAAAAATAATTTTATTTATCAATTGATATATTTATTTTTAATGTAGTTAATGTTGTAAGTTAAAAAATTATTATTATATAACACATGTAAGTCGCACAAATAAAAAGTGCCATACAAAATATAATATATATATATATAGGGTTGGGTTCACATGAGAATGGTGTTCAGTGAAAGAAATAAGAATAAATTGTAGCCATTAGATCGGATGATCTAATGGTTAAGAAAAAGTCAAAATTATTCTTTCATAAGGATAATTTAGTAATTAACAACACCAAAAAAAACATTAGGCCCACTGCACCAACATCCCAACTGCCAGCACGTCACCCACTCACCTCTATCACACTCATTAACTTTCTCTCTCTCTTTCATCATTAACTCTCTTTTTCTCTCTCTCTCTCTCTCTCTCTCTCTCTCTCTCCTTAACTTATTTTTTCTCTCTCTCAAACACACACACACCACACAAACACACAGTTTCCGCCGGCACCTGTGTGACAGACGGACACCACGACGGCGCCGTCGCCTAGAATCCCGCCGACGTTGTGCTTGTCCGACGTCCACAACCACACTTCCGCCGTATGCCGCCCCGCCATTGGAAGTGGTGATCTCTGGTACGACGTCGTTCGTCTCGATGTCGCTTCCAGCCTCTCCGGCGACCTCTAGTCCAGCGATTCATGTCCGCTAGATTTCCGTTGCGGAGGCCGGCAGCTACGTTCGCCACCATGTCCGCCGCTCATGACCCACGTCGCGCCTTCCTCTCTCTCCCCGACCTCCGCCATGCTTCCCCACGTCCCGCCTCTGACCAGCTCATCTTCCCCCTCTCGCAGTCGTCGTCTGTAACACCCCGAATCCGTCATCGCGAGCCGAAGAACCTCCTCTTCGTGTGGAGGGGACAACCAGACTACCGGAGATTCGTCCGGGAGATTGACGATTTTTGCTAATTAATTTGATTTATGATCGTATCATTTTTTTAAGAATTAGATTAGATATTGATGAGGGGTGTGATTGTAATTTTAAAAATAAAAATAATACAGAATGTTAAAACCATATAAAAATTATATAGTAATAAATAAAAATATTATTAATTTTGATTGTTAAGGGATAATTTTGCAAATTTTTTAATCTTGAATATATTTTAATTTTGTTCATAACCAAATATCTAATCAAAAAAGCAATAATTAAATAGTTACAATTTTATTAATTTTGATTATATTTTTAATTTACTTCACGAATGCATTTTAATGAAAAATAATGTAAAGTGATTAAATATTTTAATACGTAAAATGTTAATACATAAAATATTAAAAAAATAAATATATTTTTATAATATTAAATAATAAATTGTTTTGATTATTTAGACTAATTTAATGTACAATTATATTTACTAAGTATAATTTAAATAAAAAAACAAGTAATTTATATGTGATCATATAGAGTAGTGCACTTTATATATCAACATAATGCACTTTATAATAAAATAAGTTGCACTTTATAAAACAACACATTTCATTTATAACTATACAAAGTAGTGCACTTTATATATCAACATAATGCACTTTATAATAATATCAGTTGCACTTTATAAAACAAACATTTTCTTTTATAACTAGTGCACTTTATATATCAACATAATGCACTTTACAATAAATCAAGTTGCACTTTATAAAACAATATTTTATTTATAACCACACTACACAATAATCGTCGTAAGATCTCGCCAAGATACTACACGATATAAATCTAACAAAGGGATGCACATAATAATTTAACATCACTCGCATCAATTACCAATACAAAAAACACAAAAAAACTAAAGTACCAACCTACAGTAGTTCAATCTGTACATCATCATGTTGCAGTCTATAAAACATCACGTTGCACTTTATAAAACGACACGTTGCACTTTACAAAACACCACTATACACGTTATCATGACTATCGAATTGCGTAATAGAAATCATAACCAAGCGAATTCAAATTTTTTCAACAAAAAAAACATAATAAAACTATTAACATAATAATAAGTATAATTTAAATCTAAATGACAAATTATTTATATTATTTGGAATAATTCAGTTAACCGAACTGTACAAATCAATAAATTATATTCATTTTTAATTTGATCTAGACAAAATTTCGATTAGTTCAAGCTGCACAATATAGAACGACATTTTGCACCATAGTGTTGAACAAAATGCACCTTAATAACTTTTAAATTGAATATTATATTTCATTTACATACAATTTTTTAATAAAAAATATAATATTAAATATCCACTAAAAAAAATTTAAATACTAATCATATTTTTTTTTTCTAATAAATAATTTAATTTATGTTAATTATTTTGATTATTTATGTTAACCAACAAAATAAATTATGTTACGATTGAAACTTTAAGTTCAAGATTTTATATTTCATTTTGACTATTTATTTTTTACTTTTAAAACGTACATGTATTCAAAATATTTTACAATCCAATTATCGAAAAATAGTGCATTTATTGATTTTTATATAATTTAAATATACATATGACAATTTTTTTTTTTAAAGTGCACACATATAAACAATATCATGCATCTAATGTATCATTATGTGCATAAATTAGTCTATCATTAAATTATAAAATTGTCATCCATGAATAAAGATATACAGTACATGGATTTAAAATTTAATAATTGCAAAACAGTCCCCCAAACATATCAAATTTCCCAAAGCAAACCCCTAACCAAAAATACCCTCCCAGTCACTCATCTCAGCCCAAATCGCCGCTGTCAACCACTGGCCGCCGGAGTCGCCGTCGGCCGCCGCATCTCCGCCATCCTCGCCGTCGTTCCATGTACCAAACTAAGCCCCAAATCGCACAAATCATAAAAAGATGCCAGACACACTCGGTGACGATTTGTCGTGTGTCGAAATAGACTCGTCGCCGGCACATGAACCGAGAGACCGCCTGAGCCTCCGCCTCTTAGTCTTCTTCACCGGAGCATCCTGTGGAGAAGAAAGTGTGGGCGGCGACGCCGCAGGTGAGATCGACGACGGACCCGCTCGAGGCGGTTGGAATAGGGTGGAGGGGTGTGGTTGCAGGCGCGGCACATTCGAATTTAGACCGGCGGCCGGCGATGAGGAGATCGGCAGGAGGATGCGCTTGTCAACATTCGAATTTTTGCCATAGACCTACTGGTCGCGGTGAATGCGGGGCGAGGCGCGATGGAGACACGACGGCGGCATGATGGCGGAACGGCAGTAGCACGTCGGCTGTTGGTGAAGATGATGGTGAGAAGTGTGCTGAGTGTGTGTAATATGTGTTTGTATTGTGTGTGTGAATCTGTGTGTGTGAATACAGAGGGAGAGAGAGGAACTGGAGAGAAAAATGAGTGGGGAGAGAGAGGGATGAAAGAGAATGATTGGGATGGAGATGGTGAGTGGGCCTGCGCTGTCAATGCAGATGTGCTGTCATTTCGTGTGTTTGACCGTATTGCCCTTCTATGCACATGTACGACATCGATGTTCACCATTAATTACAATTATGCCATCGCTAATTCAAATCTGTTGAATCCATCCCTGCCGTTGAAATGCGAAATCATATGGTGCAAATTCATTCTTATTTCTTTCACTGTATACCATTCTCATATGATCCTTTACCTATATATATATATATATATATTGTAAAAGGTATTTAAATTTTCAACTACTTTTTTCTCATTAATTTTAGATTTTAAGAAAAAAATTAGCAAGCACCCGTGTAATACACGGGTGTTGTACTAGTGTATTTTAAAAGTTGATAACTTTTGTATTTCTTATCGATTTTATATATATAATATATCAAATTAATCATCTTTTGATGATCTTCGATTTGACATACATATTGTATATATGAAATAATAAAATTATATTTATCTTTATAATAATAAAAAATAATAATATTTATTAAAATTCATTAGAAAAATAAAATTATTTCTCAATTGATATATTTATGTTGAATGTAGTTATATGTTGTAAGTTTAAAAAATTATTATAATATAACACATGTAAGTTGCACAAATAAAAAGTGTCATACTAAATATATAATAATATATATACTTTTATAAAAGATATTTAAATTTTCAACTACTCTTTCTCATTAATTTTAGATTTAAAAAAAAAAAATTAGCAAGCACCCGTGTAATACACGGACGTTGTACTAGTTAATCAAGATTTACACATCGTTTTTAAATTAAACTGTGTTTTGACACAGCTCGACTGGATGGACCCAGAGTCGGTTTATAATCAGTCTAGTTCGCTTGAATTAAATATTTGTCATTGAATCCGTCAACTTCAGTCGGTTGAACTGGTAGGATCGATACGATTTTCTAAATAAATTTGGTTACATTTAAAATTATTTTAAATAAAATTACATATTTAAATAAAATAGAGATTTATAAATTGTTTATCAATTAGTTAAAATATCTGAATTTTAAATTGCTTAGATATTTAAGTACCATTTTATTTGAATTTATTACAATAAGTACTATATATATATATATATATATTAAATCATATTTCTAAAAATAAAATAAAATTTAATGATTTTTACAAAATTAAATTATATTATTAAATTGTATGATATCACTACTACTGATACTTTTTTTTTCAAACGCACTACTACTGATACACAGTCATAATTTCTCTCTCAATTCTTTTCTTTTGGAAATTGATTTTAGTTATTTATGGTTTTATTATATTTCACTCAGAATAATATAAACTAATTATGCTTATATATATATTAGCAGAATTAATAAATTCGAAACCATGTGAGTAATCTTTCCCCGTGGATGTATTATACATGCAATTATTTATATTTGACTTTTAATACATGCAATTTAGAAGATAAATTTAGATTGCATTAATTACCTTTGACTTTTCTTTATACTAATTCTAATAAATGAGATGCCTTTTTATATAAGTATAGATTAGTATGGGTGCCCCGGACGAGGGACACTTGCCCTCAAGTAAATTTATAATTTTTTTTTTCGCTTTTTGTCATTTTTTTACATTATTATTAAATACCACCCTCTATTCCAACATGCCTCCTATTTTTGGACAATTTTGCTCTTGACATTTTTTTCAAAAAATAAAAAAATGGTAAATTCTCTGAATAGGCAGTGATTTCCAGGGAAAATGGGGGACGACGAGGTACGGAATTTTTATCAACCGACGATTGCGGTCGCTAGCGGTGGTGGTCGGCACCACAGCGTTCGCAATATGCATCCAACCATGACCATGCTAGGCCAATCGCCGGACCAATTTTTATATATATATAAAAAAAAAAAGAATTGATTCTTATTTATTAAAGAAATTATGTTAGCAGAAATTATTATAAAGGGACGGATCTAGCTCATAATATCAGTGGGGGCCTACTTATTTGTAAAAAATAAATATAATATCCCGTAATAAAGTATAAATACAAAATAGACATTAATAGAAATTCTTATGAGTTTTCATAGCTTGGTAAGGCTGCAAACGAGTCGAGCAGCTCGCGAGCGCTCGAGTCAAAGATCGACTCAAGCTCGAGTTTGATCGAACTCGAGTCGAGCTCGAGCGGCTCGAGCACGAACTCGAGTCGAGCTCGAGCGACTCGAGCACGAACTCGAGTCGAGCTCAAGCCTATATTTTACATTGTTGAGCGGCTCGCGAGCGGCTCGAGATATATGAAATTACTAAAATACCCTTGTACATATATGTATTTAATGGTTATTTTACAAAATTGCTTGAAAAATTCGAACCGAACTCGAGCCGAGCTCGAGCATTTTAAATTCGAGTCGAGCTCGAGCCGAGCTCGAGCTCTTGTATTTTCTTCTCGAGTCGAGCTCGATCAGCTAAAAAAAATTCAATCCTGTTCGATAAGGCCAATGCTCGACTCAACTCGGCTCGTTTGCAGCCCTAGGTACGACTCTACAATGAGGTCTTTACATTTTTTTCTTCGGCCTAACAATATTATGATTCACCTCAAGTATATTTGGAATAAAAGCTAATTTTAGAATATTTTCACATGCATTTTTGTCAATATTATTTATAAAAACATTTCTCCAAAAATGGATATAACAAATAAATCATAATGTATAAAATATTTTATCTAATATATCAAACTTCTAAGAGCCGTACAATTTATCAGTCACACACAAATTTAAAATATGTTGTCTTTTAAGAAACGACATTAAATTAACTACAAGTTTAAATTTTAATTTTTATATCAGATAATAAAAAAAGACTAGATTCACTTTCACCAAAATAAACAAGAACCATGATTTTTTTCCCATTCTCTTTTTTCCCATTGTTTTTGTTCCCATTGTTTTTTATTTATTTATTTATTTTATTAATTAAGCATTAAACTATTTTTGAGTAGAATATAGAAGGTAGTAATTGTTTTTCCAGTGTGGGCCTAGGCCCACACTGGCCCTTGAAAGGATCCGCCCCTGATTATATTATACATTAGAATTGATTATCTTATAAAAAATATTATTATTATGTTATAAATTAGAATTATTAAAATTATGTTAGAACTTAGAAATTATTATGTTATAAATTAAAATTGATTATCTAATAGAATTTAATATTATCATGTTAGAACTTAGAAATTTTATGTTATAAATTAGAATTGATTATTTTTTAAAATTATTAACATCGTAATATTTTGCAGGTGGCATTCGAAGATTTTGGAGGGGAAGGTACTAGTTATAATTCTGTTTTCATTACGGACGAAGTATTCTGTAGTGATGCAGAAGCTATTACATTGGCAAAAGAAATGGCAACTCAATCTGGTTTTGAATTGGTCATTTCTTTACACAAAAAAAAACATGGAAGGATGAAGATGTTGAGGTGTGCCCAAGGTGAACGTTACAGAGGCAGTTTAGGAGGTTTAGATTGAGCTGCTATCAAAAGTTCAAAGACTAAAGTGTGCAATTGCCCGTTTCGGATAGCAGTGCAACAGGTGGCATGATCTACATCTTGGAGGATCAGTGTAAGTCCTGATGATAGCGGAATCCATAATCATGTATTGGTTGTATATCCTAAGGGTTATCGGCAGATGAGCGGACTCAGCGCTTCACCTAAAGATATTGTCCGTGATATGACTGTTGCTCAAGCGAAACCGGCAGTACTTTACTTGTAACGCCCCGTCCATTTTTCCTTTGGAAACACTAAGTTTTCAGAAAAAATATTGAATTTTCGAAAATTATTTTTAAAAAATAGACACCTGGCATTACTCAAAAATTCATTCTTTCATTTTTGCTTAGCTCAAGATACAACTTAAGCTATTGAGAACTCATTGCCAAAAAATCACATTTCAATAAATCGAGACATAAAATCAAATACTCATTCATAAGCAGTCTCGAATCAACAATCATAACCAATTCAAGGTCTTAAAAATCTAAAACATCACAAGTTTGGAAGACGTTTTCAGAAGCAACATAAATATAGTTCATAAAAACAAGACCAAACTCACCACATCGTCACCACAACCAGCGACTCAACCTAAAAAGATAGAAATAATGGGGGTGAGCAAATAACTAGCTCACAATGAGAACTACTGTGCAATATATTTTGCATAATAACAGACAATATAATCGCAGCATGAACATAAATCACTATATTTACCTCCAACCCTACCATACGCTCATGTGTACACACCTTTTATTGGGACTATGAGGATTTTCGTTATGTATAAGTTACGAATTCAATAGAAAATGTAAATATATGCGCAGAGGATCTAAAGCTTTGACGTACGAAACTTACGGCTTAAAATTTTCTGAATCTGGCGGATTTGGGTTGACCGGTACTGGCACACGAAGATGTCGGGAAAACGAACGGGTTGCGGGGATCTTTCGGTCGTGTTGCGTAGGTCGTGTGGGCTCACCGGCGTGGGGTCGCGATCGGCGGCGGTCCGCGGTCCGCGGTCGGGTCGGCGGGTCATGACTCGTCAGCTCTGGTTGATCACGATGTCTCATTTACCTTTGGGATCTTCTACTGAATTACCCTTTCACCTCTTCAACTTGTATCGGTGGAGCAACAAGAAGAAGATAAAGCTCGAACTGAATCTTAGAGTGAGAGAGAGAGAGAGAAGCGCAGATATTTGCGCGTAGGAGAAATCAGATCTCTTCTTCTCTTTTCAATGAGCTTAATGATTTTATATAGAACTACAATAGGGACTCTTAAGAGATTAAGAATAAAGCTTCTTAATTAATAGACTAAATGTGGGCTTGGCCCACTCCTCCAATTAATTAAATAATATTATGGGTCACTAACATAATATTATTGCACTACATTTTCCTAGCCCAAAATAAAATTGAGACTCCAAGAATTACCCGAATTACCTCCCATATTTAAGATATAATGTCCATTAATTAATTCGATTGCTGATAATCAAGAATTAATAAATATTATATTATTTCACCGAAGCTAACGCTCGTTCATTATATTAGTACTATGTCGGAATTTAATCCACTTACAGGGTTTAGCATAATAATCCTTCATGAACTCACTTCGGGATATCATCAAACTAAACGTACATGGTGTTAGTGTTATATACTGAATGTTTGGCTTTGGATGATATTACACTTTTACCCTTTATGAATGAGAAACATGTTAGATTAAACAAGTTCTACGTTCTATTGTTTTACATTAGATAGTGTGGATCGTCAACGGGCGAACCGAAGATCATGCTATCAGTTACTCCCGAAACAAGAATAATTGATTCACAACCCAGATGGACATGAACACCCCATCGTGAACGGTTGTACTGTCAACCGTACAGTTTGCCTTGACTGATTAGTTGCACTAGTATATTTATGTATTGGACAGGATCCCAGAGATGAGCAGTTCGTTTTATTCTGATCGTCATAAATGAATTAGGCTTCGGTTAATTACTGCGTACTCTTAACCCGTAAGATATTAAACAGTCATATATGTGTAATACTTATTACTTTGATTCACATGGGTGAGGCTTAGTGAATTGGACCAATAGACTCGCTGTCTTGGATAATATTGATCCACGTAGGATGTGCTGTTAGGATATTTACGGTCACCATGTGCGTTAGTTTGATGATGTTCCCGGAGTGAGTTCGTGAAGGATTATTATGCTAAGCCCTGCAGGTGGACTAAATTCCGGCATAGTAATAATGTGATGAACGAGCGCTAGCTTCGGTAAAATAATAATAAATTAATTAATTCTTGATTATTAGTAATCGAATTAATTAATGGACATTATATTTTAAACATGAGAAGATAAATTGAGTCATTATTATTGGAGTCTCAATTGTAAATTGGGCTAGGAAAAAAGGAGTGCAATAATATTATGTTGGTGACCCATTTAATAATATTTAATTAATTAAAATAAGTGGCTTGGTCCACAAGTATTTTAATTAATTAAGAAGCCTTCTCCTAATCTCCTAAGGGTCCCTACTGTAGCTCTATATATATATCATTAAGCTCATGGGAAGAGAACACATGAATCACAATTACATCGTAATTCACACTGCCCCATATCTCTCTCTCTCAGTTCTCATTCGAGCTTAATCTTCTTCTTGTTGTTCCACCGGTACAAGATTAAGAGGTGTTTGAGACATACAGTAGAAGGTCTGTAGGTAAACCGAGACGAAATATTTTTTGTCGTAAAGAACTAACCGGAGGTCCGATCAAGACGTGCAGCATACCCAGATGACCGTCTCGACGAGAGATTTCCAACTCCGCGGAGATTGCTGCCATCTGACGCCGCACGTGCCGCCAAAATCTCCCAGGACTACAACTTGTCTTCTTCTATTTTTGCACACATTTGATCCAGTTTTCTATCCGATCTTGTTCGTGCAACTCTAGGACGCGATATGCAGCCTACTTTTCATTGGTGTTCTGTGTACGGCCATCCAGAAGATCAGTCATATCGCCATAAATTTTAAGCCGTAAGTTCTCTACGAAATCCTTTAGATCCACTGCGCATAGGTTTATGTTTGCTATTGAATTCGTGATTTGTGCATAACGAGATCCTCATAGATCCAAACACATGGAGACCGTAAATATCCTAACAGCACATCATACATACAGTAGTATTAGCCAAGGCAGTACGAATATTAGTTCAGCTAACTGAACCTCACCCAAGTGAATCAAAATAATATATACTGCATGTATAAGTTTGTTTAATATCTTACGTGTTAAGAGAATGCAGTAATTAACCGAGACCTAGTTCATTTACGACGATGAGTATAAAATGAACTTCTCCTCTCTGCGATCTTGTTCAATACATAAATGTACTAGTGCAACTAATCAGTCAAGACAAACTATATCGTTGACACTACAACCGATCGGATGATGTGTTCACTTTCATCTAGGTTGTGAACCACAATTCTTGTTTTGCAAGTAACTGATAGAATGATCTTCGGTTTTCCCTATGACGACCCATTTTATCTAAGTGCAAAACAATATAACATAGAACTTGTTTAATCTAACATGATTCTCATTCAAAAAGGGTAAAAGTATAATATCATCCAGTGCCAAGTTTTCAGTATATAACACTAACACCTTTACCGTCGGCATACATCCATCGGCGGGAGCCAAACTGTCGACATACATCCATCCACGGGAGAATACTCTCAATAGGCAAAAATAGTAAAACTGTCGGCATACATCCATCTACGGGACAACATTCTCATAGATCAATGGTTCAAACACATACATTGATCATAGAATCGAGCGATTATAAAGAATAAAAAAGCATAGTAAATTAGGGACACCCACCTCAGTTCGGAATTGACAAATGTAAATGCTCACAGTAGGCTCGACTACTCGGAAACCTAAATATTAAGCGAGATAATTCTCATCAATAAATTATATTATTACTCGAAAAACTATTTAAATTACTCATTTAATAGGAAATTAGTGATTAAAGACTTTATAAAAATTTTAGTGGAACTAGGAACTCTCAGTTTAAGGAATAAGGCTCGTAAAATTGTTTCCAAGATAAAAATTTAGGTTCGACTTTTAAAAAGGTTCAACGACCCATAAAACGGCTCGAACACTCGAGAAGGGTTCATGGGTCCACGCGAACTGGGTGTCGGCTCGATCAGAGCTGGCCGACACGGGTTGTGCGTTGCTGGAATGCGTTTGGTCACTGGCGCGTACGCGTGCTCGCGGACATTGCTGCTGAGCCCGCCTGGGGTCGAGGTTCGAGGCGCTACGGGACTGCGAGACTGCGGGGTGCTGGGAACTGGAGCATACGGGCGACACTAGATGCTGCAGGTGACGCTACGGCCACTACAGTGCGCGCACGGGCGAAGCTGCGGGTGTGCACTACTGGGACACCGTGGCCGACTGCAGCACTGCACGGCCGCTTCATGTTTACACACGGTGCGCGCAACCTTCACGTTGGGGACACACTGCTGGCAGACCCTACCGAGACTCGCACCTCCTATAGCTGCGACTACTCGACCAAGGATCGGGTCTCGGTTCAAGGGTTTCAAATAAGGTTTTTACCGCATAACACAAGGGCTTAATTTGACGAGTTGTGTTGGATAGTCTCTTATAGGACTATTTTGTATAATGTAGGTTTTGACGAGCTGTGCCTACTAATTTTCCCTCGATTTTCTGTGATTACTTTTTTCGGTTACCAGGTGGGTTTAATTTGAAAAATTACTATGCCTTAAACATTATTACTGTTTATTTGCGGTATGATCAAAGTATGCATGTGAATCATGTAGCCTTCGGTGTGAGCTGTATCGGCCACCGGATAGTTGTCCCCGTAGTTATAGAACGTACCTTCGGGTAGTCTCCTTTATTATTGTTGGCAGTCAGGGCATGAGCCTTGGCTGGTGATCCTCGTATGTAAGGCCAAGGCGTGAGTTTTGGCATTCGGGGTGGATTATTGCTCCTGCTGGCTGGGCACTCATTGTAAGACCTTAGATAAAGCGTTCAGTATATAGCTCGCCAGTAGTCTATTGCTATAGGTGTGCACATGAGACTATTATTGATTATTGATAGGAGATGGGATAGTTTATTGTTTCGTATACATGCTGAGACCATACCTTTTGAATATTGATTACTGTTGATTATTGACGTTAACATTTATCGCATAGCGGTGAGCACTATTGTTTCCTTTTGTGCTCATCCCCACCTGCTCTTCATGGATGCAAGTTAGTGTTGCGGGCACGACCAAGGGAAGCGAGTGTGGTCATAATAAATTGTTACTGCTTCCGTTTGAAACTGAAATATTGCTATTATTGTTTGATCAATTTTAGGATTATTGTTAGGGAATGTTTTCCCTGGGAGTTTATGAGTATTGATTATTGAACTAAGGTTTGGATTATTGATTATTGATAAATGAATAAAGAAAATTGGGTATTGATGATTGGTTGAATCTGATATTGTTTCGAAAATGAGTAGCGCCTCAAGTGTTTTTGAAAATAAATTTCGAAAAATTTATCTTAAAATTTGGCAAATAAAAGTGGGGCGTTACAGTACCGTTCTCAGGACGGGGACAGCTAAAGGGGCGAGCCGAGGCTGAAATGGACTACCCGAGGAGGCTCGACAACTTCATTTGGCTCGACGACGGAGCTCGAATCTCGGGTCAGCAACTAGGGATAGCCGTTGCACGTGGAACTCGCGAGCAGGAGTACGAACAGCAGCAACACACGAACAGGAATGCTGCGAGCGGGTTGATCGACGTCGACGGTGGCCTCGCGGTGAAGGAGGGTTCGCGAGCGGGTGTTGTGCTTCGCTGATGGTCCACGTGGGGCAGCGTACGGCGATGGAGCTACGATCAGCGACGAGGATGGCGATGTTGCAGTCGCCGGGAACGTCGCGGTGCTACTGATGATGGAGGTGATGATGAAGGTCGATGATGATTGTGGAGCAGAAATTGGTCGCGGGGAGGATGATGATCGCCGGTTTGCTGGAGTGCTGCTCACGGTGGATGCAGGTGATGTGTCGATGATGGCGACGATGATGGTGGTATGTTGTGGACTTATTCTTTCCTTTTTTTTCTGCAACTTAGTGAGGACGATGAGCAGAGGAGATGGAGCATATTTTTTAAGATGACGAAGGGGAGGGTTTAGGGTCTGCGGGATGAATTAATATGATGAGGGTATTAATCTCATTTAAATATATAACATGTAGGGTTTTGATTCCTTTCTCTCCAAGCCACACTCACACACGCACAAGGGGAAACCGTGTCGGGGCTGGAGCGTGGTTCGGGCTCGCGGGTTTCTCAATTTATCGGGTCGGTTCACGCGTGGGTTCGAGATAATGATTCGGCTCTCTGGCTCGACAATAAACGTTCGGCTCGACAATAATTAAATAAAACAGATATTTATATATATATAATACACACGTATAATAATTATTATAAATAACATTTAGACAATTACTATTAGTAATGATAATAATACTAATAACAACCAATATTAGCAAATTGGCATTTAAGGCATTTATAACGATAACAACAACAACAACAACAACAACAACAACAACAATAATAATAATAATAATAATAATAATAATAATAATAATAATAATAATAATAATAATAATAATAATAAAGATAATAAATAATAAACTTAAATAATCCTTATTCAAACGGGGTATTACAGTCTATGCACCTTACAAAGAATTTCGTCCTCGGAATTCGAAAATAAATCTAGAAAGCAATAAAATACAAAGGGGAACTCAGAACATAAAGTTCGGATATCGCCTTCTAATATCGTCCTCCTTCTCTCAAGTCGCCTCGGACTCGTCGTGCCGGCTCCACTACACCTTCACCAAACTCACTACCCGGTTCCTCAGCTGATGAACCTTTTGGTCCAAGATGGCTGCCGGTACCTCCTCGTAGGTAAGGTCTCGCTCGACCTGCAACTCGCCGAAGTCCACCACATGGTCAGGATCATGCACGTATCTCTGAAGCATCGAGACATGAAACACATCGTGCACTCCCGACAAGTCTGGTGGTAAAGCCAGCCGATATGCCAAGTCCCCGACTCGAGCAAGGATCTCAAACGACCCGATATGGCGAGGTCTAAGTTTCCCCTTCTTCACCAAGCGGATTACACTCCTCATGGGTGAAACCTTCAAGAAGACATGATCTCCAACTGCATACACATGCTCTCGCCTCTTCCGGTCGGCATAGACCTTCTGCCTCTCCTGGGTAGCCCTGATGGTCTTCCGGATCTCCTCGACTGTCGCCGCAGTACTACGGATAAACTTCGGACCCATAATCTTCCTCTCTCCAACCTCATCCCAATACAAAGGAGTCCGAACCTTTTGTCTGTACAGTGCCTCATACGGGGCCATCTTGATCGAAGAGTGGTAGCTATTATTGTAGGTCAGCTCGACTAACAGAAGGGCATACTCCCAAGTCAGGCTACGGTCCAAAACCACAACCCTCAATATATCCTCCAAGTACTGGATCGTACGCTCCGACTGACCATCTGTCTCGGGGTGAAAGGCTGTACTGAACTCCAACCTCGTCCCCATGGCTCGGTGCAACGCCTTTCAAAACTGGCCCGTGAACTTTGGGTCCCAATCAGACACAATCTCCACGAGCATCCCATGAAGCCTAACAATATCCTTGACGAACAATTCAACGTAATCACTCGCCTTCATGGTCGTCCAAACTGGCAGAAAGTGGGCAGACTTCGTGAGTCTGTCCACGATCACCCAAATAGAATCATGCCCAGACCTCGATCTAGGCAAGCCCACCAGGAAGTCCATGGTGATGCACTCCCACATCCACATGGGAACCTCAAGGGGCTTCAACAACCCTCTCGGTTTCTGGTGCTCAGCTTCACTTGCTGACACACCAGGCACCCATCCACGAACCTCGCTACTTGCCTCTTCATGCCTCGCCACTAGAAAGATTTCCTCAAGTCCTGATACATTTTTGTGCTACCAGGATGGACGGTGTACGGGGCACTATGGGCCTCTCTCAGAATCTCCTTTCGCAGCTCCCAAACCTTCGGAACACAAAGTCTACCCTCGAAGAGTAATGCTCCATCGGATGCGACTGTGAATCCTCCAATCTGACCACTAAACCCCAAATCCTTCATTCGGCACATAAAACGTCATTTGGTTGCTCGGCGACTTTCCTCTCTCTAAGAGTCGGTCCCACAACCAAGGCGATCAACATACCACTGGTTGTCAAAGTCGACTACACTGCCTCTAGCTATAGTCACTCGAACTCCTGAAGCAGAACATCTTGCCTGGTGAGTAGGCAAGACATCTGGCCATAACTCCTCCGACTAAGGGCATCAACTACCATATTAGCTTTCTAGGATGGTAGCTAATCGTGCAATCATAGTCCTTGACCAGCTCCAACCACCTACGTTGTCGCATATTCAGCTCCTTATGTGTGAAGATGTACTTTAGACTCTTGTGGTCGGTGAATATCTCACACTTGCCTCCGTAGAGGTACTGCCGCCAAATCTTCAAGGCGTGGATGACTGCAGCTAACTCAAGATCATGAGTGGGGTAGTTCTGCTCGTGAAGCTTCAACTGCCTCAAAGCGTAGGCTACGAATCTCCCTTGCTGCATGAGAACAAAACCCAAGCCCATCTTCGAAGCATCACTATAGATCGTGAACTCCAAAGTAGGGTCGGATATGGACAAGACGGGCGCGGTAGTGAGTATCTTCTTCAACTCCTGGAAACTCTCCTCAAACTTAGGGCTCCAATAAAAACCTCACGACCTTCTTCGTAAGGTTGGTTAGTGGCTGGGCTATCTTCGAGAAGCCCTCGATAAATCTCCTGTAGTATCCTGCTAACCCCAGGAAACTACGAACATCAACGGCATTTCTTGGCGTATCCCATATGCTCACTGCTTCAATCTTGCTGGGATCTACCTCAATGCCTAGAGTTGTCACAATGTGGCCAAGGAATGCCACATGTTCTAGCCAAAATTCGCACTTCGAGAACTTAGCATACAGTTTCTCGCGGCGAAGAGTCTCCAGCACAATCCTCAGATGCTTCTTGTGCTGGTTGATGCTCCGAGAATAAACCAGGATGTCATCGATGAATACGATAACAAACTGGTCCAAGAAGCGATGAAAGACCCTATTCATAAGGTCCATAAACACGACCGGGGCATTTTTGAGTCCGAACGACATTACCACGAACTCATAGTGGCCATAACGAGTATAAAAGGCAGTCTTATATATATCCGACTCTTGTATCTTCAGCTGATGATAGCCAGAACGCAAGTCAATCTTTGAGAAGATGCTGGCTCCTCTCAGCTGGTCGAAAAGATCCTCAATGCGAGGAAAGGGGTACTTGTTCTTGACTGTAAGGGTATTCAACTCCCGATAGTCAATACACATGCGCATCGATCCGTCTTTCTTTTTCACAAATAGAACGGACGCTCCCCACAGCAAAACACTCGGCCAAATGAAATCGAGCTTAAGCAACTCTTGGATTTGGACCTTGAGCTCTTGAAGCTCCTTCGGCGTCATATTGTAAGGGGCCTTAGAAACGGGGCCAGATCCTAGTACTAGATCAATGTTGAACTCAACTTGGCGGTCGGGCGGTCCTCCAGGCAGTTCATCAGGAAAACCATCGAGATACTCACAGACGATAGAGACTCTCTCCGGGGACCTCTCAGAAATGTCATCTGATACCAGAGACACTATATAGCCTTGACAACTACCCTTGGATAGGCTTTTCTTAGCTTGCAAAGAAGAGATGAATCGAGGAACATTCCTCGACTTCACCCCATAGAAAACAACAGGCTGATCGGAATAGGGAAAGAGTGTGACTTCACGCTCCTTGCACCGGATGTCGGCTCGATAGCTAGTGAGCCAGTCCATGCCCAAGATCACATCGAAGTCCCGTATTTCAATTACATAGATGTCGCCATCCAAAACACGTCCACCAGTACTAACTTGAAGACCGGGAATCATGGAATCGAAGATAATAATTTTTCCCGAGGCTAAGCTAACCTCGAGAGGATCACAATTGCACACATTACTAATGGATAAAGCCTCCAAGCATCGAGAAGAAATAAGGGAATAAGTAGCTCCAGTGTCACATAACGCAAAGATAGGCACATGGGATAAGGAAATCATGCCAGACATGGTACCTGCATTGTCGGTCGCCTCGTCATGAGCGATGGTATAGACTCGGGCCTGACCCCCAACCCTCTGCTGGTGAGGTGGGGGCTGTCTGTTCTGCTGCTGCTGTTGCTGGCGAGGAGGAGGGGGAAGCTGCTGCTGCTGCTGTTGATAGGGCTCTGGTATGGTGGTTGTCTCTTGGGTTCGGGACAGTTATGGTAAAAGTGGTCGGGGCGCTGACAGTTGAAACAAACCCTCTGATCGTGTCGGCACTCCCCAGGGTGGTAACGGCCGCATTTAGGGCATTTTGGATTCTGGCCCTGAGAAGATGGGTCATCGTGTTTCCTAAAGTTTCCTTTTTTTCCCCTTCTTATTCTGGGGGTAGCCAAACTTCCTCTTGCCCGAACTAGAGCCGGGCGACACGGGAGGAGATGTGATGGACTAGCTGAGCAGGAGGGTCAGAAGCATCGAGAGTCTGATAANTGTCTAGCTGGATGGCTCGGATAACTGTCTCATCATAGGATAGGTTTCTCTGGCTAGCAACGTGCATACGGAGGGTTCGGTTTAGTTCGTCACGGAACTTGGAGGCCTTCTTCAGGTCGGTGTCCACCATATATGGAGCAAAGGCGCTCATTCAGGTAAAATTTCGCTCGTAATCCTCGACTGTGCCGGTCCCCTGAGTAAAATCCCAGAAAGCGCGCTCCATCCTCATGCGATAACTCTGAGAATAATACTTCTCCATGATCACCTCCTTTATACGCTCCCAAGTCAAAACATTCACCTCAGCCTGCCTTAGTCTTCAGTAGCTGGACCACCATAAAGCGGCATCGCCCCTTGGCATATAACGGGCACATATAACCTTCTGAGCATTCGGGCACTACAGAAGGTCAAAATTCTGTTCTACGTGACGGATCCACTCCGTCACTGCCTCGGGCCCTTCAGTCCCAGCGAATTCTGGTGGAGATAAACGCCGAAACTGAAGAACCATGTTCAAATGAGCCCCAGCAAGGTTGGGGACCTGCTGGTGCGGTCGAAAAGGAGACAGACACGGAGTAGGCTGATGGTTGCGAGCATTACGGCGAGCCATAGTTCTACATTGAACAACCGAAAAGCTTAGCACAATAATAAAAGAAGTCTAGAGTTCAACACTAGAGTCCGAATTTTAAAACATGGGTGGATAACTCATAAATCCCAATTTATCATATCATCATCAAGTAATACACAATAATCTCAAAATTATTCAAGTGCTCATACTTGAGCTGGCGCGGCACGATGAGAGCGAGTGGTCATAACACAAGGTAAAGCATATATTCACAAAATCAAATTTTCATACTTAGACCAGTCTACAGAAACGCAGACTGGCTCTGATACCAAACTGTAATGCCCCACTTTTATTTGACGAAATTCAGAATAAATTTTTCAAAATTTATTTCAAAACATTTGAGGCGCTACTCATTTCCAAAACAATTTTCGATAATATCATAAATGCAACTCCCAAAAGGGTTCAGTAATAATGTCAACACCCAAACCGAGTTCTTCAATAACATAACTCCTAAAACTGGGTTTCTCAAATTCATAAATACTAGGGAGTACACTCCCTATCAATAATTTGATACTCAACGTAAATGAGAAATGCATAACTGATACTAGGCAGTTCAAACAGCGGAAGTAAAATCAGTAATATGACCACCACTCGCCTCTCCCTATCGTGCCCGCAAATACTAACCTGCATCCATGAAGAATAGGTGGGGGTGAGCACAATAGGAAAAAACGAGGTGCTCACCGCTATGCAATAATTAATATCCAAAATAATAAAATAAAGCAGGAATGGTCGCAGTATGAACACAAATCAATTAATATTCCATCTCCTATCCCAGAGTCAAACCTTATGTGCACACCTATACCAATAGACTACTGCCTAACTATATACCGAACGACTTACCAAAGGTCTTACAATGAGTGCCCGGCCAGCAGGAGTAAACCCACCCCGAATGCCAACATTCACGCCTTGGCCTTACATACGAGGATCACCAGCCAAGGCTCGCGCGCTGACTGCCATACATAAATAAAGAAGACTAACTATAAGTTCTATAGCTACGGGGATAACCGTTCGACGACCGGTACAGCTCACGTCGAAGGCTACATGGTCCATATGCATACATTGATCATACCACAACAATAACAATTAATTAAAGCGTAGCAATTTCATAATTAAAAACACACCTGGTGTCGGATGATAAAGAAAATTAACCCGAAAATCGTAGGTGGTTGAGACACTGCTCGTCAGACACACCTACATAAGTCAAGACAGTCCCATAAGCAACTATCTCGACTCTTACACAGATAACAAGAATTATACTTAGTCGAATTACATCGACTAAGAAACTCGTGGAAGTTGTGGAGTTGGAACATTAGGACGACTCCTATACTCGACCAACCAATTAATAAATCACATAAAAGCTGGCAATGAAGGTTTGACACAAAAACAGGGTCAACGGGTCAAGGATTTGCCAACAAGGCCAACCGGTGCCAAAAACTGGTTAAAAGGAATAGTTCAGATTTATAAGAATAGGGCTATAAGGAGTTAGGCTTTTACATTTTAATTCAAATTTTTATAGCACATAAAGGACTGAAAAACACACATTTTCACCAAAGAAAAGCCCCTAAACATGCTCCTAACCAATTTAAATAAATCAAGCAAAAACTGACTGGAACTCGAATTAAATTATTTAAAATATCTACAGTCTGAATTTAAATTTGAAGTTTTTACAGCAGCAAGATATCATGTAGGACAGCAACATACCCAAAACTTAGCCATTTTGGACGATAACTCGATTTATATGAATTTATTAAGAAATAGCCCAGAAATGGTTTTCGAGTTTTGACAAGGCTACAGGTCAAATAAAAATCCCAAATTTTAACCACAAGTAATATAACGGCAATATAACCACATATCCAAATATCAGAATTGTTGGAGCAATACTCGAATTATAGTAATTTTAGCAAAAATTGGATGCAGTATGATTTTCAAAAATTCACATCTCACATTATACACATAGAAAGACACAAGGACAAAGACATTGCGTCAAGGACATTTCTAAGTCCAATAATACACAGCATTTCCACGGAATATACAACATAACCTCAGTTCAACAATTTTCCAAAGTGACGGCAATCACTTTGGTATCCAAATTGCAAATATATATCAAATTCTCACAAATACTTATCTAACGCACGCAATTAGTTTGAAATTCACACGTTCAGCACATTAACACATAATATATCACAATAACAAATCACATATTAAAATCAACAATTAAGCACGCAATAAACACATATAACAAGGACATATATAAACACATTCAAAATCGAGGGGGATAATCAGTCTGGGTACCGTTCTCGGGATAGGGACACGCTAATGGGGTGAGCCGAGGCTGCAATGGACTACCCGAGGAGGCTCGACAACTTCGTTTGGCTTGCCGACGGAGCTCGAATCTCGGGTCAGCAACTAGTGATAGCCGTTGCACGTGGAACTCGCGAGCAGGAGTACAAACAGTAGCAACACACGGACGAGAATGCTGTGAGCGGGCTGATCGACGTCGATGGTGGCCTCGCGGTGAAGGAGGGATCGTGAGCGGGTATCGTGCTTCGCTGATGGTCCACGTGGGGGCAGCGTACGTCGATGGAGCAGCGATCAGCTGTGATGATGGCGATGTTGCAGTCGCCGGGAACGTCGCGGTGCTACTGATGATGGAGGTGATGATGAAGGTCGATGATGATGGTGGTGCAAAACTTGGTCGCGGGGAGGACGATGATCGCCGGTCTGCTGGAGTGCTGCTCACGGCGGATGCGGGTGATGATGATGATGATAGTTCGATGATGGCGACGATGATGGTGGTCTACTGTGGACTTCTTCTTTCCTTTTTTTTCTCTGCAACTTAGCGAGGACGATGAGCAGAGGAGATGGAGCATATTTTTTAAAATGACGAAGGGGAGGGTTTAGGGTTTGCAGGATGAATTAATCTGCTGAGGGTATTAATCTCATTTAAATATATAACATGTAGGGTTTGATTCCTTTCTCTCCAAGCCACACTCACACACTCACAAGGGGAAACCGGGTCGGGGCTGGAGCGTGGTTCGGGCTCGCGGGTTTCTCAATTTATTGGGTCAGTTCACGCGTGGGTTTGTGATAATGATTCGGCTCTCGGGCTCGATACTCACGACATATAAACGTTCGGCTCGACAATAATTAAATAAAACGGATATTTATATATATAATACACACATATAATAATTATTATAAATAACATTTAGACAATTAATATTAGTAATGATAATAATACTAATAACAACCAATATTAGCAAATTGGCATTTAAGGCATTTAATAACAATAATAATAATAATAATAATAATAATAATAATAATAATAATAATAATAATAATAATAATAATAATAATAATAATAATAATAATAATAATAATAACAAATAATAAACTCAAACAATCCTTATTCAAACGGAATATTACAATACTAGCTCTTCTTTAGTGTTGGTGTTATATACTAAAAGCTTGGCTTTGGATTATATTTACACTTTATCTTTGTTGAATGGGAATAATATTCTTGTTATTTATTCAATTTTCTAATTATTATTGTAAATTTTTGATATATTCTCCAAATCACCGTGATTTAACACTAATTCTATGTTCTCATTATTTATTCAATTTTCTACTTCTTATTGTAATTTTTTGATCTACTTCTTATTGTAATTTTTTGATATATTCTCCAAATCACCGTGATTTGTTTAACACTAATTCTATATCCTGAACTGCCTTTCTCAAGACAACATGTATATATAAATAATTGCACATTTTAATCTCAAACATGTACTACAACTAACCACATTTTTATAACATTTTATTAGCATCTTCAACCATTAAAAAGATCTGGAAAACAAAAAAGTATAGAAGTGATATGTATTGTAGAAAATTTTAAAAATTGTTTACTATATAACATCACACAATGTCCTAAAACTACTTTGTATATTTTATATATATAAATAATGAAATCATTTGATATTAAAAAAACATTTTTTGTTATTAGTAAATATAATAAATTTAAAAATAATATTTAAATTGATTGAAAAAATTTGTTAGCAAATAGTAATGTAGTTTTTGAAATAGATCAAGGATATCAATTTGTCCAAATATATTTATTATACACATCAACCACAAATAGCTAACTTATAATACCAAAGAACGAGACAAACATTCCAAGTATACAACAAATTAAAATGCAAATTCAGAAATCCATTATTAATAAACATCTAAATATCCCATCACTGATACTAAGCACTCAAGGTTGAAGACTTTATAAAGTTAAATTAGCCTGATTCAAGAGTAACACTAGCTATTACAATAGCTTTCATAAGAGATTACCAAGTTGCGTTTACTGATGCATTATTTTATAAAGCTGCAGCATAGACGTTTAGCTCAAAAGTTTCTTTGACGACGCAAGAGCACAGTCTCGCTTTGCTTTAAAATGGGCAACTAACTCCATGTCCTTAGGGCATTCATAGGAGCAGTGGTTTCCATCATCCATGCAAATGCAACAGGACTTGAGCCTCATTTTGGCTACTTTCCCATGACACTCAGTACAATCCCACTTCTCCTCATCAAATTGACTTGAGTGATCAAGGGCGCAAACTTCTTTGTAGGTAACCCAGTCAAACTCAGGCCCTTGCGGCAAAAAGCTTTCATAATGGCAGCCTCAATTTTTTTGAGTCCCATAACAATAATCACAGTACATAAAAGTGCAAGATTGTAGAGGATGATGCTCATAAAAACACTGTCTGCAAAACTCAGGTTGGCTGCAAAACTCAGGTGGGATTTCGTCTATGGCTGCAAAACTCAGGTTTATATCTAATCCCCCTTTATTAGTTCGTTTGAAATTGAAGAGTCTTTTTGTATTTTTATGTGGAATTTGGTGAACTGAACTCCCTTTTGTGAAAATCGAGCCTTATATTTGTTTTGAAAAATCATAAGGTTGTGTTTTTAAACCTTGAAACCTTTGTGTAGAATGTTGCTTCGTTGCTGTTTTTGACCTCCAAAACTCGGTCGAACGGTTTTAAACTATTCTGGTAGTTTAAAGTTCAGCCTCTTATATTTCATCTCTAGCAAGGTTTAGGTTATTATCAATTTTGTACTGAAATTTATGGCCAAAGTTCGATGATTGTGCGTCCAGTTTTTCTGTTTTTTTTTTTTCGGTGTTGTATGTGGTTTGTATTCTTTGCTATTTTTGAGTACCGAAACCTTGTCGTCACGTTCTAATGTCTGAATATAAAGCGTAGCCCAATCTGTTATCTTTCACGAGGAAATAAAATCAAGTGATTATCATTTTTATATTGAAACTTATATCAAATATTTGATCGCCGTGCAATCAGTTTTGTTATTAATCTTAATCGTGCAAAGCTGTTCGTTCCTTGTTATTTTTGGCAACCGTTCTTAAGTTACAATTTTTTAAGTCTAAAAATATTTTGTAGATTTTCCCTCTATGTTTCTAACGGCATAAAAATCATTTGAATACATGTTTTATATAAAAAGTTACGTCTGAAATACTATCACTGGGCGAGCAATTTTCCTGTCAAAAGGGCAGCAGATTGTTGTTGTTGTTGTCGGACCAATTTTCGTCACTTGAATTTGCTTATTTGTCTTTGAGATCTTCACCAAAAATTTAGATCTCTCTCTTAACTTTCCTCCAAAATATTTTCTACATCAATAATTATGTTCGTTTTACGGGGACTGCACGTAAAAGAACTATCCATTTTTTATTATGTTTCCACTCGTCCGTTTTTTAGCCGTTCGACCTGTTTTCGAGCTGAACCTTAAATTTTAACCTCGTGACCATTGTTACGAGTCTTATACCAATCCTCCGAGAGTTCCAAATTCCACAAAACTCCATGAGCCACTTAGTCGATGATTTTCAACTACGTATCAATTTTCGTTGAAATTCCCAATTTTCAAGATAGGTATTTTTAAAATATTATCTTGATTAAATATAGGTGTTTGAGGAGTCGAGCCCTCTGCCTACCATCTAATGATCTACTTATCTCGACTAATTAGGTGGGTGTTGATAAACCTTACCGTGTGTTATTCTTTATAATTGCTTAGCTTGATAATCAATGTATGAGTCTCACATTGATGTTGTGCCGACGTTATCCTACTTTAGCCTATAGAGAGGTTCTCCTGCTGACGTTGTGCCGACGGTTTAGCTCCCGTTGATGTTGTGCCGACGGTTTAGATGTGATCACATGAGCGTAGGGCTGTTTAGGAGATGGACTAGACTATTTGTGTTCATGCTGCGATTATGATTTTAAGTCATTATATTGAATAGACTGCATGGTATCCCCACGGTGAGCTAGTTAGTTTGCTCACCCCCACTATTTCCCCCCTTTCAGGTTGAGCTGGTAGCAGCAGTAAAAGACGGGCGAGCGCGGTCATACTTTCTTGTGCTTATTAACTGTTATTGCTTCCATATTACTATTATTATTATTGTTATCTTATGCCAGACTTGTTAAAATGTTGAATTTTGATATTTGATCATTCGAGTTGGATAGCTGAAATTATGATTTGGATTCAAGAATATTGGTAATGTTTGAATTTATCATTGAGTATGTTTTATTTGTTTGGCATGAAGTGATGTTGATATGGGATGGTTTATTCCATGGGACATAAGTTGATACTTAAGCTGTTGAGTTAACATAAACTGAGTAATGCCCGTTAAATAAATTTTAAATATTTTTACGAAAATTTAACTCTTTTTTGGAAAATTTAGTATTATCCTTTTAAAAATAATGGGGTGTTAGTGTTACAAAGGCAATTCCATCTTGGCTTATGATAACCCTTATTCCAAGTATTACATCAGCTATACACATATCTTTCATGTCAAAAATTTGTTTTCAATATTCTTTTCATATTCATGATCACGTCATGGCTACTCCCCGTAATCAACATATAGTCTACATAAACACATAATTACAAATGTGATGTGCTCTTATAAACACATTTGTGATATTCGTTGATTTTGAAACTATCGTCAACATTTGGTACATGGCTTTGTTGTTGTGACATGTCCAACTCTTTTTATTATAATCTCATTTAAGAGTCTAACTTGGGAAAGGACTCTGGACCCTTCGGATCCCGCAATCATCATTTTACGTGCCCATTAGTGGCTATCTTTAATCATTTATTTTTCAATCACTGGAATTCAATTTTGAGAAAAAATAAATGTACCACGAGTATCTACTTGAAATATAAAATTTTTCTACACAATTTAATTCAACTCAAATAAAATATTTAGTCATAAAAAAATCAGTCAAAGCCACATCTGATTATCTAATAACTATAACTTTTTATTTATCCAGTCCTTTGATTTTATGTCCGTTTCAATCCTACTTATTTGAATATTTTCAAAGTGTATATGTCATATATTATGTTATAAAATATTGTGTGATTTTAAGAAAAAGGCTATAAAAAATGCAAATAGAAAAATAAGCTGATTAAAACGAGTTAAATCATTTTCGTTAAGATGAAATTATCTTGTTTAAGTATATCCCCTATATATTAATCCAGAACGCGCTGAGTCTATGTGGCTGCTTTTGGTGCTTCGGAATCATATGTGGCAAAATTACACGTTTCGTTATTAGGCTTTGGTAAATTTTAATTTAATTCTAAATAAAAAAATAATTAGGTTCGGATTACCATAAATATGTTGATTATTTATAGTCATGTTACATGTATTAATTGCATTTTAATATAATTCCTTATTGTATATGAATTTTAAAAGTTAATAACTTTTGTGTTTTTTATCAATTTTACATATGTAATATATCAAATTAATCTTCTTTTGATGAGCTTCGATTTAACATCCATATTGTATATATAAAAAAAATATTTATATTTATCTTTATAACAATAATAAAATTATTTTTAATATTAATTAGAAAAATAAAAGTATTTATAAATTAATATATTTATATTTCAAGTAGTTATATGATATAAGTTCTAAAAGCTAATATAATATAACACATGTAAGTCATAAGTAACACATATCATTCTAAAATATATAGTAATATATTTTTTTTTGTAAAATAAATTAAATTTAATATAGTTTTCTCATTAATTTTAAAATTTAAGAATATTTTTTTAACAAGCACCCGTGTAATACACGGGTGTTGTACTAGTTTACATTATATTTATTTTAAATTTTTGGAACGCTTTATATATATGGGTATATAAATATAGGCTATGTTTGGTAAAACTAGCTGATAGCTGATAAGCTAGCTTATAGCTTATCAATAATTTTTTTAGCTTATAGCTTATGACTTATAGCTGATAAGCTAGCTTATATGATAAAAGTGTTTGGTAAAATTAGTTGATAAACTAGCTGGAATAAAAAAATCAACTAGCTTATTTTTGAAAAGCTACCTGATGAAGCTTATCAAATAAGCTCGAGCTTTTTAAATAAGCTCGTCCTACCAAACAAGACTTATTTAAATACAAGGAGCTTATAAGCTACTCAAATAAGCTATAAGCTAGCTTATTGGTCTACCAAACATAGTCATAGGATACTTCAACGAACATGTTATTT
The DNA here is from genome assembly GCA_902706635.1 of Striga hermonthica. NCBI lineage: Eukaryota > Viridiplantae > Streptophyta > Magnoliopsida > Lamiales > Orobanchaceae > Striga > Striga hermonthica. Next base: position 2,445,820 of record CACSLK010000984.1, read on the forward strand.
GAGAATATTTGGATACATGATTAGCTCCAACCAACATTTCTTTTTTATATTATTCTTTGAATGTAATTTAACTAGAATTATGTATATATATTTTAGACTAAATGGTATATTGAAAATCAAAATTTTGCATTTGAATTTATAATTTCAGAATTTTTGTCAAATATCTGTTATGAAGTTCGTCTATTGCTAGTCTGTTTAAATCATGACTTCTTTTAGATGCAGGGCTATCCCGTTTACATGTCTCCCTAGATATTAATTCAAAACACGTTGAACTTAAGTGACTTACATCTCTCCCTATATATTAATTCAAAACATGTTGAACTTGACAAATTCACACGCTTCGGATGTTGACATAACGAAAATCTATGCTTTGTAATGTTGTTTATATATTCATTTTTTTCTTTGGTTTTAGATTTGGTATTAGACATAAATAACTTTTTTCAAGCTTGGTATGTGTATATTTAATTTTGTTATTTATTTTTTTCACTTAGTACACATTTCCTTCTTAGATTTGGCAAGTAGTAATTTCACCATATTATAATTTTCTCCCATATTTCGATTTACAAATCACTTTTTGCACTGTTTATTCTTCTTTTTTCTTTCATCAATAGTCCATCAAAATTTTTAAATAAAAAATTCGTTTTAACAATAATTTTTATCATATATTATTTGACTCAACACCCGTGTAGTAAACGGGTATTGTACTAGTTTTTATATATTTCAAAATAGATTTCTAGTGCTGCAAATGTTATTACCATTCATACACTGCTTAAACACTTTTAGTTTGAACGGTAGCAAAAATTGTATGTTGCAAAATAGATTTCCAGTGCGGCAAATGCCATTAGGATTTCCAGTCCGAAAATTCTCTGTGGAAAAATTCTTCTCCGTTCTTCACGGCAAACCTCTTCTGATTCCCAATACCTCACGACCTCAACCTCGTCCAAACACCGTCCGAACGACCTCA
>CACSLK010000984.1:2471921-2490268 GCA_902706635.1 Striga hermonthica
GTGCTCATCAATCAACTCTTTCAACCATTTATATGTAAATTATTAAATGAAAATTTTAATTATTTAAATCTATATTAAAATTTAATTACTTTAGTATCATTATATTTATAATTTTATTTTCATTAAATACAATTAAGAGAATGTGAATAAACTTTAAGTTGTGGTAATGGAATATTTATTTTCACCTATAATGTGGGCAAAATGTGCCCAAAGGAATTTAAATGACAAATTTTCACACCATTATAGGTTTGTATGTTAATATTTGTGATTCGATGGCCTGCGGAGGTGAATTGAGAGAGATTGAGAGAATTTTGTTTTTGAAATTTTTCTTTGTAGAATGAGTAATGAAATTTGATAGTATAAATGAGTATGAAATAAAATAATTATTAAATTTTATTGTTATTGTTTTAATTGTTGATTTGGTGTAAAATAATGTGATATATTATATTAAAAATTTATATGAAATGTTAACCAACAATATATTTAAGATACATTTATTTTTTTTACCTAGTTTATGAAGACAAAAACACTACTCTTGCTAGGTAAAAATTTATGTTTTGTTCTCATCTTTTGTTGATAAATATCCATATTAAAATACGATAACAATACAAGTAACGTTTGAAAATCACTTTATTAAGAGGAAAAAAAAGGATATATATATTATACGTGTTCATTTTTGTACGATGGACGAAGTACAGTAGTGTTAAGTGTTAATTAACAATTTTTCGAAAATAAACTAGAATAATTAGGTGAAAAAATGATGTCATTCAATACTCGTCATTAATTAAACTAGCTCCGAGTAGTTTTGAATCCTATCTACGCAACTCAGTGTACATACATGTTGAAAATATATAATTGTTTGAGGGTTATAATGTATTATCAATATCCTTGTTAATTGGAAGTCTAACTAATCCAGTGTCCAGCCACATTGCAAATTCGCAATCAACTTAAAACCAAACAAATTTAAAAGAAAAAAAAAAATAAAAAAGAACTGACCTCCATTGAGCCAAAGTACAAGAGGCCTTTTGTCAGAATTGGTGGTGGCCTCAGTGAGCCAATAGAAGAGGGCACGCCCGTCGTCCTCATTCACCGTAACATAACCCGAAAACTGAGAGAATTCCACCGGCGGCTGCCCCGGGAGTGCCGTTATCCGGTCCGCTTCTTGCTCTTTCGTAAGCGCCACCACCGCAACTCCTCCTCGGCTAACAATACTAATCCAACTCATCAAAACTATCACAACGAGTCTTTCTACTTCCATTTATTCTCTTCTCTTTTGTTTATGTACTCCTACAAAAATACTCTGATCAAACAGAATGAATAATGATGCACCAATGATAGATTTTATACGTTATTTTATTTGTTTAAAAACAAAATAAAAGAAAAAAAAGTAATAATCCATTAATGTGGTGAAGGAGAGAGAGAGAGAGAGAGAGAGAGAGAGAGAGAGAGAGAGAGAGTTATGAAGCCATTAATGTGGTCTTAAATTAAGCAAGTTGTGTTATGTAATGGACCAACTGCGTGGCTTAAATAGATAGATAGGACCAGATAACATGGTCCTATTAATACATACTATTATCAATTGTCTATAGGCGTGCGCGTGTGTGCCAGTTGTACAGTGCATGTGTGGAGACAGGGGAAGGTCGAGGAGTTAAATAGGCCTTCTATCTATATATATTATATGTATAAAATATCGGGGCAGTCTAGTTGTTGTGTTGTATGATCCAAGATAAGACAAATAAAGAATTTAGTCATCACTTGTAAGTTGCGTTTACTTCGAAGATGCTTCAAATCTTGAATAATAATTGGATGGGTATTATGAAGCTACAAACTAGCAACTATATTTTAGATGATGCGGTGAATATTCTAGTATTAAAAACATTATACAAAAGTTGGGTTTCAAGCAAAATTACCTGTTACTAATTATTGAGAATTTGACTCATATTTCACGTTTGGGTCACACCCTCACACTTAAGAAGTGGTAAGGTCGGTTTTTGACCGTTGTGGTAACGTCAAACACTCCGGCCAACTGGAAATCAGTTCGCCTCTTTCTTGCTCGCCAGTAGAGCGCCGCGTACCTGGAAAGGAACTCTCACATCGGAGGGATTTTCCGACGAAGAGTCTCCGATGCTTAAGTCAATGTATGTTCCACTCAATTTCAAAAGTAAAAATGGATAAATCGTGCTCACGAAGTAAAGTCCACTCTATATATAGGATGAAATACCTGCCCTAAGTGCTGTTCCGGGTTTGCTGAGCTGTCCGCCCAAAAGCTGCCATCCTGCCCGTCCGTACACATACAGTACGCGTGTGTCAGAAACGGTTATCCAGTGGGAACCAATCAAGCCGCCCCACGTGTCCTCTGCACATGGGATAAGAGTCCTTTTGTATTCTCCTCGAAGGCTCGTGTTCATGATCGTACCTAGGTCGATCTTCGGACTATTCTCATTCTGCTAGGTGGTCGATCAAACGACCAACTACTCGACATGTCGATCCTCGACAAGATCCTCCCTGGATCTGAAACCAGTCTACTCTTCCCATGTTGAAACCTTCTGCGCGTTGTTCTAATGATATTCGACCAATGTTTGTCCCTTTTTTGTTGCATTTTTCCTTGTTATTTTTTCCCCCATTTTAGGTCTTTAGTTGATTTTTATCTCGTTTTGTAGTTTATTGCGTGTTTTCATCTATTTTGGTTTTTTTCTTGTGTTTTCCGTATGTTTTTCTGGTTTTTCTTCGTTTTTAGTGTGTAGATCAGAAGTTTCAGGAAGACCGGGTTTTGGGAAAAAGTCGGCCAGGCAAGCATAAATAAATAGAAGAGTTTGTCAGCGTCACACAAGAAAAAACAGAACTCAATCCGAGTTCGGACAACTCTAAACGAGCCCGAGACGCAAAGTCGAGCAGGCTGCCCATCAACTCACTCCTGGCCTACGTTGCGCCGTTGCACTCGCCACGACCCCAACAGAGCTCCCTTTCGCGCGTCCTCCGCGCCGCAGCGCTGCATGATCTCGCGTGCGCGACAACCTTCTGCGCCGCTGCACACTAATCCTTCGCGTCGTGGCAGTGCCCCACGTTGCGGCACCCCTCTGCTCAGCGTCGCGCCCATCTGCCGCGCCGCTGCCCAGCCTGTTGGAATCAATGAAGATCTCGTTATGCACAAATCACGAATTCAATAGCAAAACGTAAACCTATGCGCAGTGGATCTAAGGTTTGCGTAAAGAACTTACGGCTTAAAATTTATGGCGATCTGGCTGATCTTCTGGATGTCCGTACGCAACACACCAATGAATTGTTGACTGCAAATCGTGTCCTAGATTGCGCGAACAAGATCGGATCAAAAACCGGATCAAACGAGTGCAAAATGGATGAAGATTAGTTTCAGTCCTGGGACGACCTTGCGGCGGCGCGTGCGGGTGCGTGGGTGGTCGGATGGCTGCGATCTCGGTGGCGTTGGAAAGCTCTCGTCGAGACGGTCGTCTGGTATGCTGCACGTCTTGATCGGTCTTTGTCCCATTTTTGTTGTATTTTTTGTTGTCATTTTGTCTTTCTTTTTACCATATGTTAGGTTTTTAAGTTAGTTTTTAGTCCGTTTTGTCATTTATTGCGTGTTTTGCGTTATTTTGAGTGTCTTGGTGTGTTCCGTTTGTTTTTCGGTGGTTTTCGATTTTGTTTTCATTTTCAGTGTGCAGGTAGGAAGCTCCGAGAGAACAGGTTTTCAAGAAAATATTTGATGAGTTTACATAGTTAGATAGAGGGGTTCGTTAGCGACGCGCAGAAAAAAACGGAACTCAATTCCGAGTTAAAATGAACCCGAACGAGCAAAAACCATAAAGTCGTGCAGTGCAGATTTCATCGCCGCGGCCGCGACCCTTTCTTCATCGCGGGCCGCGGCAAACAAAAAGCTGCCAGTCCCAACTTCAGCAAAAACAAAGTCGCGGCCGCAGAGGATGGTCGCGGCCGCGGAGCTCGCGTTTATCAGCAATTATAATAGCAGATTGTAGAATCGTTCTTGAGCATTCTCCCCCTCCTGGGAACGAACCTAGGGCGAGAAAACACGAACAAAAACTCCCTTCTCCTTCCCCTCTTCTTCTTCTCCTTTCTTCCTTCTTCTTTCATCTTTCTCTTCCATTTTTCTTCCTCTTTTTCTTGGAATTCAAGGATTAAGCTTTGTAATTTTGGATCAACACTCGAATTGCGATTTATTGTAAGTTCTTCTCATTATTTTTAGTTCATGAAAAATGATTGAATTGAGAGAGATGATTGATTGTGTTGAATTGATATTGCGTAGCTAATTCTTATTGCTAGGGATAGGGATGATTGTTCTTGTTTAATTCGTATCTCTCGGGTTTGAATTGTTTGTTCTTGTGTGGGTTGAATTGATTCCGAATTGTTGAATTATTGTTCGATAGATTGATATAATCGAAAAGTGACATTTCGATCTTGCTATTAGTGACAATTGGATGTTAATTTGTCGAGTTAAGATTTGTCAATTCTATGTGATTAGCTGATTAAACTTCTTCTAATTGAATTAGCGATTTTCAGACCCGAAAGGGGAGAAGTCGTAGACCTAGGCTTGCATGAGGTGGACGATGTCGTAACTGATTAGTCTATAAGTTTTGGGTTGAAATACGTGTTTGTCGATGACCCATCCATTGTTACGATAAGTTATTGGGATTGGGATAATTGGCATGTGTCGTATGCTCGAGTTTATCCGTCTATGTTCAAATCCCTTGTTTCGAAGAGTTATTGGGAGCGAACCGCTAGATGTCTAAGCGAGAGCATCAATCTAGAATAGAATGATTCATGTCCCGGTGTGCGAGTAGAACATGAATTAATTCCCCGACTCCCTAGCTTATCCATCCTTATTTCGTTTGCATTTTTAGATAGATTATTATTTTTATATTATTTCTTAGCTGATAATTATCATATCTCCAATCGTGATTAGAATGTTTAGGTTTTATTTTCTTTTTATGTGTTATCAATATCAAAGCTAAATTCTGAACCGCCTTCCTCGTGAGATCGACCCGGGGAATGAATCTTTCGATTCGGTACTCGGTAAAAATAACAATTTGTACTCAACAAATTTGGCGTCGTTGCCGGGGAAATTTGAGCTGCATTTTATTGGCTTGACCTGTTGAAAAAAAAGAATAAAAAAAATAGACTGATTTGTGTGATGATTGGGGGATTGGTGGCATTTTTTAATATGGTGGAAATTTGAGTTGCATTTTATTGGTTTGACCTGTTGAAAAAAAAAATGAGAGCTCACAGGACGAATTGAATGGATTCTGCTCCTCTTACTAGTCGATTCATGTTGACGAGTAATGAGCATTTGGAAACTACTGTAGGACACTTAGATGACCTCCAAGGTTCACACCTACAGAATGTTGTCCTTTTGATTCGATCTTGTTCGGAAAAGTTACTCTCCGAATAAGAAAGATATATATATTTAAAAAAAATTGGGTCAAGTGATGTTGCAATTCGATTAGAGCAGTGAGGTGTTGTTTGTGGAGTTGTTTGGTGGATGGTGTGTGCTATATTGTTTATTTCAGTTTGGTAGCAGAGAACTCGAGTAATTTATTTGCTCGAGAATTTTGTTGTTTATTTGAGCTTCTTTTCTGGCATATATATCCTTCCTTAAACCTGCATTACAACCCGTGAAGTCCTCTTGATTCGCATATTTTGAACTTTGATTGTTTTCAAGTAATTTAAAACGATAGGCAAGCATATGCTGAAACTTGAATATTGACCAACTTTGAGCGTGTCTAGCATATATTCATGCAAGAATATGAGTGAGGTTTATATTACATTCTATGCGTTTGAGAGTTTGTCATTTTGAGGCCAAGTTGATATTTGAGGCATATGGTCATACGGTCGTTGGAATTCGACTTGATTGAGTTAGGTATTTTGAGACTCTTCTTATTTGAAACCATATCAATTCTCGTGTCTTGCTTTTTTTTCTTTTTGTTCGGGACGAACACAGGTTTAAGTGTGGGGGAATTGTTTGTCCCATTTTTGTTGCATTTTTCGTTGTCATTTTGTCTTTCTTTTTCCCCTATGTTAGGTCTTTTAGTTAGTTTTTAGTCTGTTTTATCGTTTATTGCGTGTTTTGCGTTATTTTGAGTGTCTTGGTGTGTTCCGTTTGTTTTTCGTTGGTTTTCGATTTTGTTTTCATTTTCAGTGTGCAGGTAGGAAGCTCCGAGAGGACAGGTTTTCAAGAAAATATTTGATGAGTTTACATAGTTAGATAGAGGGGTTCGTTAGCGACACGTAGAAAAAAACAGAACTCAATTCCGAGTTAAAACGAACCGAACAAGCAAAAACCGTAAAGTCGTGCAGTGCAGATTTCATCGCCGCGGCCGCGACCCTTTTTTCACCGCGGGCCGCGGCGAACAAAAAGCTGCCAGTCCCAACTTCAGCAAAAAAAAGTCGCGGCCGCGGAGGATGGTCGCGGCTGCGGAGCTCGTGTTTTCAGCAATTATAATAGCAGATTTTAGAATCGTTCGGGAGCATTCTCCTCCTCCTGGGGACGAACCTAGGGCGAGAAAACACGAACAAAGACTCCCTTCTCCTTCCCCTCTTCTTCTTCTCCTTTCTTCCTTCTTCTTTCATCTTTCTCTTCCATTTTTCTTCCTTTTTTTTCTTGGAATTCAAGGATTAAGCTTTGTAATTTTGGATTCAACACTCGAATTGCGATTTACTGTAAGTTCTTCTCTTTATTTTTAATTCATGAAAAATGATTGAATTGAGAGAGATGATTGATTGTGTTGAATTGATATTGCGTAGCTAATTCTTATTGCTAGGGATAGGGGATGATTGTTCTTGTTTAATTCATATCTCTCGGGCTTGAATTGTTTGTTCTTGTGTGGGTTGAATTGATTCAGAATTGTTGAATTCTTGTTTGATAGATTGATATAATCGAAATGTGACATTTCGATCTTGCTATTGGTGACAATTGGATGTTAATTTGTTGAGTTAGGGTTTGTCGATTCTATATGATTAGTTGATTAAACTTCTTCTAATTGAATTAGTGATTTTTAGACCCGAAAGGGGAGAAGTCGTAGACCTAGGCTTGCATGAGGTAGACGGTGTCGTAACTGATTAGTCTATAAGTTTTGGGTTGAAATACGCGCTTGTCGATGACCCATCCCTTGTTACGATAAGTTATTGGGATTGGGATAATTGGCATGTGTCGTATGCTCTAGTTTATTCGCCTATGTTCAATCCCTTGTTTTGAAGAGTTATTGGGAGCGAACCGCTAGATGTCTAAGCGAGAGCATCAATCTAGAATAGAATGATTCATGCCCCAGTGTGCGAATAGAACTTGAATTAATTCCCCGACTCCCTAGCTTATCCATCCTTATTTCGTTTGCATTTTTAGATAGGTTATTATTTTTATATTATTTCTTAGCTGGTAATTATCATATCTCCAATCGTGATTAGAATGTTTAGGTTTTATTTTCTTTTTATGTGTTATTAATATCAAAGCTAAATTCTGAACCGCCTTCCTCGTGAGATCGACCCGGGAAACGAATCTTTCGATTCGGTACTCGGTAAAAATAACAATTTGTACTCAACAATTGGACCTCCGGTTAGTTCTGTACGACCAAATATATTTCGTCTCACTTTACCCAAAGGTCTTCTACTGTATATCTCAAACACCTCTTAATCTTGTACCAGTGGAACAACAAGAAGAAGATAAAGCTCGAATGGGAACTGGGAGAGAGAAAAGAGGCGTGGAAAATGATTTCCAAGATGTGGAATTCTCTTTTCTTCCCATGAGCTTAATAATGTATATATAGATCTACAGTAGGGATCCTTAAAAGATCAGGATTAGGGCTTCTTAATTAATTAAAATACTTGTGGACCAAGCCACTTATTTTAATTAATTAAATTATATTAAATGGGCCACCAACATTATATTATTGCACTCCCTTTTTCTAGCCCAATTTACAATTGAGACTCAAATAATAATTACTCGATTTATCTCCCCATATTTAAGATTTGATGTCCATTAATTAATCCGATTACTGACAATCAAGAAGTAATTAATTTATTATTATTTCACCCAAGCTAGCGCTCGTTCATCACATTATTACTATGTCGGAATTTAATCCACCTGGAGGAATTAGCAAAATAATCCTTCATGAACTCACTTCGGGGACATCATCAAACTAACGCACATGATGACCGTAAATATCCTAACAGCACATCCTACATGTAGCAATATTCCCCAAGACAGGGGGTCTATAGGCCCAGTTCAGTAAGCATCACCCATGGAATCAAAGTAATAAATACTACACATATATGTCTGCTTAATATCTTACGGGTTAAGATTACGTAGTAATTATCCGAGGCCTAGTTCGTTTACGACGATTAGTATAAAACGAACTGCTCCTCTCTGGGATCTTGTTCAATACATAAATGTACTAGTGTAACTAATCAGTCAAGACAACCTGTACAGTTGACACTACAACCTTTCACGATGGGGTGTTCATGTCCATCTGGGTTGTGAACCACTTATTCTTGTTTCGCGAGTAACTGATAGCATGATCTTCGGTTCGCCCGATGACGACCCACACTATCTAATGCAAAACAACAGAACGTAGAACTTATTTAATCTAACATGTTTCTTATTCATAAAGGGTAACGTGTAATATCATCCAAAGCCAAGCTTTCAGTATATAACACTAACAATCTCCCACTTATACTTAAAGATTTCACTTTTACAAGTATAGTCCTATCAATCCGTTATTCTAAAAGACCTATGTCGATCCTATCGCCATGCACTTGACTCACATTCCTGTCACGTGTTTGACGAAGACCTTCTCCGGCAAACTCTTCGTGAAAGGATCAGCTAGGTTGTCCTCAGATGCAATCTTGGCAACATCAACGTCTCCTCTACCAACTATCTCTCGGATCAGATGGTACTTGCGCTCTATGTGTTTACTTGCTCTTTGGGCTCGTGGTTCCCTTGAGTTTGCTACTGGTACACTGTTATCACAGTATACGGTGATACCACGTGGCAATCTCGGAATCACCTCTAAGTCCACCAAGAAGTTTCTGAGCCAAACTGCCTCTTTCGCTGCCTCTGAGGCTGCTATGTACTCGGATTCCATGGTGGAGTCTGCCACGCATTTCTGCTTTGCACTCCTCCATGAAATGGCTCCACCTCCCAAGGTAAACACATAACCAAAGGTTGACTTACTCTCGTCCCTATCTGACTGGAAATCAGAATCACTATAACCCAGAGGTAACAAGCTGTCTGCACGATAAACTAACATGTACTCCTTAGTCTTTCTCAAGTACTTGATTATATGCTTCACCGCAGACCAATGTTCTCTATCTGGATTACTTTGATATCTGGCTACTAAGCCAACGGCGTAGCTGATATCTGGTCTGGTACAAAGCATAACATACATAAGACTTCCTACTGTCGATGCATAAGGAACTGTCTTCATGTCCTCAATCTCTTGAGGCGTCTTAGGAGACATCTCCTTAGAGAGAGGGATTCATTTCCCGAAAGGCAAGGTACCTTTCTGGGAATCCTGCATGTTGAACCTAGCCAAGACAATATCTATGTATGATGACTGGGATAAGCATAACATTCTCTTCTTACGGTCTCGTACGACCCTAATACCAAGAATGTGTCCTGCTTCTCCTAAGTCCTTCATATCAAACTGCTTAGACAATCACACCTTTACGTCTGACAACTCCTTCTTACTGTTTCGAATAAGAAGTACGTCATCCACGTACAGCACAAGAAACACCACCACGCTGCCACTGATTTTCTTGTACACACAGTGCTCATCCGGACATTGAGTGAACCCATACGACTGGATCACCTCATCGAACCGAATATTCCAAGATCTCGAAGCTTGCTTCAATCCATAAATGGACCGATTAAGCTTACACACTAGATGGTCACGTCCTTTTGCAATGAATCCCTCTGGTTGCTGCTTATAGATGTCCTCCTAAAGGTTTCCGTTAAAGAAAGTCATCTTGACATCCATCTGCCATACCTTATAATCCATATGAGCGGCTACAGCTAAGAGAATCCGAATGGACTTAAGCATAGCTACTGGCGAAAAGGTCTCATCATAGTCTATACCCTCAATCTGGGCATAACCTTTCGCAACAAGCCTAGCTTTGAAGGTTTGCACCTCTCCATCCGATCCTCTCTTTCTCTTGTAGATCCACTTAAATCCAATGGGTCATACCCCATTGTGTGGTTCTACATGATCCCAGACCTGATTAGAGTCCATTGACCCTATTTCAGCATTCATAGAAACATTCCATGATTCTGCATCTTTATCTTGGAGTGCCACGTTCTAGGTTCTTGGGTCCAATTCTAGGTTTCCTGGAACTGAGCCCTTAGACTCTCCAAGACCTATCCATCGGTCGGGTAATTGAAAAACCCTCCCACTACGACGAGGTACTGTCTGCACTGGTATACTCTCAGTGTGCCGTGTTGCAGTATTGTGTGATGTATCTACTTGCGCACTCGGTGAGGAACTATCGACTTTACCCCTCAACTCCTCTAAGACTAGTCTACTCGCGGGCTTGTGATTCATAATGTAGTCTTCTTCCAAGAATCTAGCGTTCGTGCTAACGATCACCTTCTGATCCTCAGGACTATAAAATAATCCACCTTTCGTTCTCTTGGGATAGCCGACAAACACTCGTGCTTCCGAACGTTTCTCCAACTTGCCAGCTCCAGCACTAACACGTGTGCAGGACTACCCCATACTCGAAACTATGAGAAACTGGGCTTGCGCCCTTTCCACATCTCATAAGGAGTAGTTTCTACCGACTTTGAAGGAACCATGTTCAGAATATACACAGTTGTTTCTAAATCCAATCCCCAGAACGAATCTGGTAACTTTGAATAACTCATCATCGACCTGACCATTTCCATAAGAGTCCTATTTTTTCGTTCTGCAACCCCGTTCTGCTGGGGCGTGCCCGGTGCAGTTAATTGGGATTCAATCCCAGCTTCTGATAAATATGTCCTGAACTCTCCAAAGAGATATTCGCCACCTCTATCAGATCGAAGCGACTTGATACTTTTACCATGTAGCTTCTCCACAACTCTCTGATACTCCTTGAATTTTTCAAAGCATTCGGACTTGCGGTGCAACAGATAAATGTACCCATATCTCGAGTAATCATCTATAAAAGAGACAAAGTACTCGAAACCTCCTCTAACCTGGATCGACATAGGACCACATAAATCAGAATGAATCAATCCTAACACTTCTTGGCTCCTATACCCATTTGCCGTAAATGGCCTCTTGGCAGTCTTACCTTCTAGGCATGATTCGCAAGTTGGATAGTGCTCTTCCAATGGACCGAGAAGTCCACTGGCCACTAACTTTTGAATCCTCCTTAGTTTGATGTGCCTAAGTCAGGTTCCATAGATATGCTTGATTCATACTCGACGATTCCTTTCTCTTATAGATTTAGTCATGACATTATTCAATTCAGTTTGTTGCAGTGTGGGAGAGTTTGGTTTGAGAACATATAAATTGTCAACTAATGAATCAGAACAAATGAAACGTTTTCCATAACGAATAACAACCATGTCATCAAATGTAAACGAAAATCCATCTGAAACAAGTTTAGAAACTGAAAAAAGATTCTTTTTTAAAAATAGGAACATAAAGGTAATGTCTAAAAACCAAAATACTACTATCAAAAGATAAAGTAACATCTCTCACTGCAACAGCTGTCACTTTCGTAGCATCGCCCATGTAGACGGTGATCTCTCCCTCCCTAAGTCGTCTGGTTTCCTGGAACCCCTACAACAAATTGCAGACATGATCAATGGCTCCAGTATCTACACACCAGGTTCTGGTAGATACAACCGCTAAACATGTTTCTACGACATTAACGAGAGAATTCTTTCTTGAGGAGAGGGCAATCGACCTTCCAGTGTCCTGACTTGTTGCACTTGTGGCATCTATTTTTAGGCTTCTTTGTCACAGCCTGAGGGGGAGGTCACTGTACCACCGGGGCATCCTGCACCTTTGCCTTTCCTGCAGACTTCTTTCTCTTCCTGCCCTTGTGAGGCCTGGAAGGTCCAGCCTGCTCGGCAAACCAGTGTGTGAGGCGCCTGAGTGAATAAGGCCTCCGCCGACTGAAGCTCTGCTACTGGAAGAGCGATATGCATTTTGTGCATGTTGTAGTTCAATCAGAACTGATCAAAACTCTTCGGCAGAGATTGGAGCATGATATCAACCTGGGTTTCCCCGTCGATAAAACCTTCCATAACCTCAAGTTCATTGAGTAGCGCCATAACCTTGAGAGCATGCTCCCTTACGTGTGTGCCCTCTGCCATGCGCGTAGTCATTAGAGCACTCATATCCTCTTGCCTAGCAGCCCTAGACTGGTGTCTGAATAGATTCCTGAGATTGAGAAGTATATCTGCCGCAGTGTTCATAAACTAATGCTGATGTTGAAGAACATTTAACATAGATGCCAGAATGTAACACTTCGCCATCTCATCAGCCTTTTTCCACCAGACATACTCCCCTTTCTCCTGCTCAGGAGCATCAGTCGCGGGCTCTGCCGGGCAAGCCTCAGTAATCGCAAACTTATAACCCTCAGCAGTCAACACAATGTCTAAGTTCCTCTTCCAATCAATGTAATTAGGACCAGTAAGTTGATTTTCTTTTAGAATGACAGATACCGAATTGAACGACATGATAAATATCTGAGAAACACGAAAATAATTTACAGATTAAACACATTTGAATTTAACTGCTAATATTGATATCTTCAAAACAATATTAACTTAAATTCACCGACATCTCAAAACACCGAGAGTTAATGCATGATGTGAGGGCAACTCTACACAACTCAACATTCGCAAGAGAAGGGCTTTCAAAGGCCCATTAATTTCCAAAAGTCAAAACCAAATTCATGACGAATGAAATTAATAGTCGGTCTCCATTTGGCCATGCAATAAATTCAGGGACCGCGAGGGGAGTTATAAAGAAATCGCATTCTAAATGAATCCCGTTTCTCGATCCTGAGTTCATACGAATTCGATTATACATCATTCGAAGGGAAGCCCGTACTCTCTCGTAAGACTCCCTCTAATCGCCTAATTAGAAATTCATCCTGATAATTTCCTACAATTAATATTAGCGATGTCACCCGAGGGGGAGCCCATAACCGCAATTAATTGATTTACCGAAAAATTAGAAATGGAGGCCTTAGAAATTTTACAATTAACTTTAATTTAAAATCCCTTCTCAAAGTTAATATAATTTAAATGAGGATTTTTACTTATTTAAATATTTATGCCATTCTAAATGACTCCTACGACATGCAATCATTAATTAACATGCATAATTAAATATGCAATTCTAAATCAATACAATGCAAGTACAATAATTAAATAACATGCATACATAAATAAATAAATAAATAAATAAATAAATAAATAAATAAATAAATAAATAATGGCATAATGAATTTAAATAAATAAATAAATAAATTCACTATTATGGCCATTAAATATTGAGTTTCCATAAACAAGGAAACCTTGTATATTCTTTTCTTGTTCAACTGGAACTGCCACTGCAGTAGAATCCTTGTAGATCTTGTACTGCTTGGACACCAAGTAAACCTCTCCACCGCCGTCAGCCCGCCGTCGCCGCCGGTGGTCGGAAATATATTATTTTTCCCCGCGTGTCCGTGCGCGCCTCCGGGCTTCGTTCCGGTTGGTCTTTCGAGGCTCGTTGATCTCTTGTGCTCCCCGGCAATAAATCTACGATCACAACACGAAAAATATAATTTACAAAATTACATAATCCGATCCTAGATCCAATGAATGGATGTACATGTTTTCTAAACAAAATAAATCTATCCTGTCAACTCCCGGACGAATAATTATTACAAACATTCATCCATCAAATTCCTCGACATGTACGAGGTTTTAAAATCAAAAATAAAACCATACATCACATTCATCAACATTAATCAAACACATAATCGGCCATAATAGTGGATTAAACTAATTCCTGCAAAACCGAGTTATGCGAATATAATCCAATATATGGCTGCGTTTGAACACATCTTGATAAACAAAGCCATAAAAATTCGAACTTGTATACAACGAATTAAACCTGGCTCTGATACCACTTGTTGGGATCAATGAAGATCTCGTTATGCACAAATCACGAACTCAATAGCAAAACGTAAACCTATGCGCAGTGGATCTAAAGGTTTGCGAGAGAACTTATGGCTTAAAATTTATGTCGATCTGGCTGATCTTCTGGATGGTCGAAAACAGAACACCAATGAATTGTTGATTGCAAATTGCGTCCTAGGATTGCACGAACAAGATCGGATCGAAAACTGGATCAAACGAGTGCAAAACGGATGAAGACAAGTTAAAGTCCTGGGATCTTGCGGTGGCGCGTGCGGGCCCGTGGGTGGTCGGACGACTGCGATCTCAGCGGCGTTGAAAAGCTCTCATCGAGACGGTCGTCTGGGTATACTGCACGTCTTAATCGGACCTCCGGTTAGTTCTGTTCGACCAAATATATTTCGTCTCACTTTACCCAAAGGTCTTCTACTGTATATCTCAAACACCTCTTAATCTTGTACCAGTGGAACAACAAGAAGAAGATAAAGCTCGAATGGGAACAGAGAGAGGAGAAAGGCGTGGGGCGTGATTTCCAAGATGTGGAATTCTCTCCTCTTCCCATGAGCTTAATGATGTATATATAGAGCTACAGTAGGGATCCTTAGGAGATGGGATTATGGCTCTTTAATTAATTAAAATACTTGTGGACCAAGTCACTTATTTTAATTAATTAAATAATATTAAATGGGACACCAACATAATATTATTGCACTTCTTTTTTCTAGCCCAATTTACAAATGAGACTCCAATAATAATTACTCGATTTATCTCCCCATGTTTAAGATATAATGTCCATTAATTAATACGATTACTGACAATCAAGAATTAATTAATTTATTATTATTTCACCCAAGCTAGCGCTTGTTCATCACATTATTACTATGCCAGAATTTAATCCACCTGCAGGAATTAGCATAATAATCCTTCATGAACTCACTCCGGGGACATCATCAAACTAAAGCACATGGTGACCGTAAATATCCTAACAGCACATCCTACATGTAGCAATATTACCCAAGACTGGGAACGAATGCTTAGCTCTGAGTACCGCTATGCGCCTACTTCGAGTTACCATCGGTTAAGCCAAGGACGATGTTGATGTTGTAGCAGGCTAAAACAGGAACGTCTGCCGCCCCTTTTGTCCTTTTTCACCTTTAGAGAAGCATCCATGATCTTTGAAGATGCGAGACTTCTGACTGAACTTCAGGAATCCACAAAGAAACGATCCAATTAATCAAGCCAAACCCGCCTCTCCCATGAAAGGTCTTACTTGGGCTTTCCTGCGGCCTTATACAAAGAATAGGAAATGATCGTCCGACTTTCGTTCCTCGACCCTAGCAGAGGGTTGTGGACTTTGATCTTAATGGTCATTTGGTGTTTGGGGTTCGACCCAAAAGCAGGTCACACGATTTTTTTATCTTACTGGTCATCCGACTTCCGATGCCTGACTCCAGTGGCGGGTCACTTAACTTTCGACCTCCACAACTATTCGGTTTTCAGTGTTTGACTCCAGTTGCGAGTTGCTCTATTTTTCACTATTGAATCGAGTTATGCTCACTCGACCAGAGTGGAGGGACTAGATGACATAGCCACGGCTAGTACTGCCGGCTCGACCGGTAGTATCTGATATAGCATGTCATACCCGACCGGTTTTTATGGATATATATCGAAGAATACGCCTATACATGGGCTAAGACACTTGATATGATAATATGGGCTAAGCCCAACTTAGGCTAAGTCCAACTTGGACTATAAGGTACACTCCCCCTATAAAAAGGGGGAGATGGTACTCATTTCACACATCTTCTACACACTCAATCCTTACTCTCTCTCTCTCTCTCTCTCTCTCTCTCTCTCTCTCTCTCTCTCTTATATATATATATATATGCATTCTCATATGAATCCATTACTGACTTAAGCATTAGAGGCCCAAGGCCAGGCACCCCTCCCGGGGTCTCTGGCTTTGGGTTCTTGCAGGTCCGAGTCGAGGGAGCCCGGGTGACATTTTGTCCTATCATTATTATTTGAAAAAAAAACTTAAACAAAAAATTAATGTAATATCATTTTTGTTTATTGGTAACACTATTTTAGTCTTTTTATGTGAACTCATTGTTTGGTCAACAAACATAACTTGTTAGATATTTTACTTTTAAAAACATATATATTATTGATGAAAATGTGATAACCTTTCATAATTAAACTGTATTTCACTATAGAATCTCAAGTATCCATGAGATTAAAATATTTATTGTAATTACAATTGTAAGTTTTGATACTTAATTTATAGAGGACTGAACTAGGTTGATGACCTAATTAATAGTGCATATAACATTATTTCCATCAAATTTTTATATACTTTCGTAATTGCATCTAAATAGATAAAAAAATAGTAAAAGTATGATATTTCATATTAAAATAAATTTTTTTATTTTAAAAGTATGATGAACTGTCTGTTTTAACCGTCATCCACATGCGGATTTGTATTTGGCCCATGGGGGGCCATAGGCCTACCTGATTTTTTATTTTTAAATCTATATATATATATATATATATATATACGTATAAAGAAAATATTAGAAAATATGTATAAAAATGTACAAAATATTTACAATATATTAATAATTATTTTTATGCTATTTTAATTTAAGTTTATAAAATTATTTGTTTTTAAATTGTTCTAACAATCGTTATATTTTACATTTTTGGATAAATTTTTTAAAATATTTATAATGATTTACTCTTTGATCTCTTAATTGTAAATCGAGTTAGTGATTTATAAAACTTAGTATTTAGTATTATTATATTTTTTAATGTTGATAAATCATTTTTCTTTTTCTTTTATATGTAATCACATAGTTTTTAATTTATTTATTTTCTTCTTAAAAATTGTTCATTGGATAAGCTCTCATTATAAAAAATTCTATGCAATGTGCTGCAATTTTTTTTTTTATTTTTGTTCTTCTTAAAAATTGTTCATTTGATGAACACAATGTAGTGCAAAAGTTTTTTTATTTTCCTTCTTAAATTATAAATACATAAAATTTACTTTTTTTTTATTTATTTTTTTAAAGTTTTAGGGTTACAATTTTTTTTAAAGATTTGGTTCGACGGTGAACGGTGCTCCAGGCATCCAGCAGTGGGGAGGCCACGATTGCAGGCTCGGTCGAGCAGCAGGGATTAAAAAATGGCGGACATGTGATGGCGTGAAACATGGTGAATAAGAAGATAATACATGCAAATTTCGTTTTGGTGAAAAGACAAATAATCCTCACTTAACATGGCCTAGGCTTGTTATGTTGAACTTTGGAGTTTAGTTCTGTGGCCCGAACTTTAGTTTGCGTTGACAATTTTCCCAATGGGCTGTAATTGTGGCCCTTCACACCAAATAAAATGAGTGGCTGTAATTTTGTGGCCCTTCACACCAAATAAAATGAGTGGCTAAAGTACACATTTGTGCTATTTGAAAACCTCTTTTCCAAAGAAACACCGAATTTTCTCTCTTGAGAGCCCCGATTCTCTCTCTTGAGAACCCTAATTTTCGCATCATTCGCATTTTCTCTTGGGCGTCAATCGTTGTAATCCAGCTATTGGGGGTTCAATCTCTATAGTAATGGAGGAATCAGTCAAAGAACAATCATCGAACATCTCAGCTGAGGATGAGCTAGAGCAGCATTTGCAGAAATTTTCACTGTCGGAAGCAGAGGATACTCCGGTGGAGCTTGGTTCGGAGGATATTAAGCTAAGCGCCGAAGAATGCCGTTGAAGCTTATTTGGGAAGATTATTGGGGATAGAAGGGCAAGTCTTTTTGGTATCAAGCGAACAATGGGGCATATCTGGAAAATCCAGCAATCGGTGGAGGTCAGGGAGGTGGGTCCAAATTTCTTTCAATTCCTCTTTGACAGTAGGGAAGATCTTGTGAAGGTTAAAGCAGGAACTAACTGGTTGTATGAAAACCAGTATTTGTTTCTCAACGAGTGGGTTGACAAAATTCATAAGAATCATCCTTGTTTTGACGAATTGGATCTATGGGTTTGGGTCTATAATTTGCCAATTAACTGGCAAAGCACAGTGGTGGGTCTGAAGATAGGGAGGTTGTTCAAAAATATCAAAATTGTGGTTATTATCAAATCTGGAGAAGTGGAGGGTAGGCAATTCAAGATTCTTGTTACAATCAATGTTAATGAAGCCCTTTTGAGATGT
>CACSLK010000984.1:2586918-2620763 GCA_902706635.1 Striga hermonthica
ATGATAACATTATGCTGTAGTTTCACTTTTCTATTATCCTCACTATATATATTTGTGCAGAATGCGCTGAGCCTACGTGGCTGTTTCTTGTGTTTCGGAATTCTATTTGGCAAAGAATCATGCTTCGTAATTAGGTTTGGACAAATAATATTGTATATTAATAAATTAACAATCTAGGTTCGGACATTCCATAAATATTATTTATCTAATTTAGGTATTTTAATATTACTTGTACTAATATAATCCTTTAATTATTTGTAATTTTACATAGTGAGACACATAGTGACTAGGGATCTTCTATGGTCAGGTACCCCTCGTACATGCATAACAACAGGTACCCCCTTATTGATCATTAGATTGATTTAAAATTGAATATCAACCACATTCAATGTACGAGGCAAAAAAGAATTGCCTCGTACATGTATTCCCTCGTACATGCCTCGTACACCTCGTACATGTTTAAAAAACCTAATATACCTTTACTTTAATTTTAAACTTAAATTTAATGTAATTGATTATAAAATGTAAATTATCTTTATGTTCAAGGACATTTATTTATCTTATTTGTCTAACAATCCTACAGATACAAAAATATATGATGATCAGTTTTGCTATGGAGCCATCGGATGACTCGGCTTATGGAGCCATCCACAGTTATTCACAAATAGTGTATTGACACGTGTCCTACAATAAATGCACTTTGGACAAGTGTCAATACACTAAGTCATGGATGGCTCCATAAGAAAACCATCCGATGGCTCCATAGAATTTTTGATATGATGATACCCTCGAAGATCAGTATTATTTCGTATCATCCATCATACGGTTTTTTTGTTTTTTAAAAAATCAATCTCTCACTTCGACTGGATGTTTGTTCTTATTGTTCTTCAAATTATTCTTGGTCTCCATCAAAATCCACGAACTATATAATTATCCATACAAATGTTCGAACGATTCACGAACCATACGTTGAAAATGGATACAGATTCGTGTAGGTAATTTTGAAATGTGTTTGTGTTATAGTGAATTTGTACTCCAAATTGTAAAGACAGACAACGTTGTTTGAAGTATGATTGTAAATTCCCGTCATGATTTCGAAAATTTTTTGGAGATTTTGTTATACCATTCCATTGCATATGATGTTCACCCTCGTATTCATTGTTTTGATAAAATATTTGTTTTGATTTGAGGAGGTGAATTTGTTGAATGAGGTTCCTTTTATATTTTCGTTGTCCTTATCAAGCACATTACATGTTTGATGAAATGCCTGAATATGGACGATGAATGTGTGATATGTCATATATGTTTTTAATGTCCATTAGATTAATCCCTGAGATGTTTGCTCTTTGAATTGTTACTTGATGCATCATGATACAATCCCATAAAAATATTAGTATCACATTTTTATACAATTCGAATATCTTGCTCTTCATGTTGTTCTGATGTAGGCAAGTAATTGACAAATGAGTTGTGGTTCATGATGTAGGCAATATATAACAAAGTATTTATATATGTCTGTCTATTAATTGATGTAGGCTGTTTATTGCCAACTGGTTAATCTTTACAGAAATTGGAATACACAAGATAAGTGAAAGTGCAATTCAATGACCAATCTATCGAGAGATATAGTGGTTGAGAAAGACTCACAATCTATGGAAGTTCCATAACATTAAAATGGCAAATATGGTGACAGTTAACTCTGGTTGGATAGAATGGAGTGAGTTCACAGATGCTAGAAGGTCCTAACAAATAGTACAATCAACTTGTTCTAGGTCTTATGGTTCAGTGGTGCAGGTGGCTTGTACTATACATTGATTTGTGTTTTGCTAGTTTTATCTGATGTTTGTGGGGGTTCAGTCTGCAGCTGGAAGTTCCATCATGTTTTTCTGCTTTATGTTGATGTAGGTGTAGTGCTTGGTTTGTGCTTCTTTTAGGTGATTAGGGAAGAGTTTACCTTGTATTTTTTTTTCTAGATTTTCATGGGACTAACTAGGAAAGTCTCTCGATTGTAAACTTGCTGAGTTGTTATAAAAATAAATCAAAACAATTATTAAACGAGCTTGTGCTTGTTCTATTATTAAACGAGCCTAATTTTCTGTTTGAATTCGGCTCTATTAACAAACGAACGAGCTTTTGTCGAACATGAACGAGCTCGAATGAGCTTTTGTACGCGAACGTAGGTTTTTTTTCCGGTCTACCGCCAAGATGCAGAAGTTGTATTGTTCATAACTGTTTCAAAATATTTGATCGTTGACATCCGCATTAAATTGAAAATGAACTCACAACAATATCGGAATTTTGAAAGTCAACACACAACAGATTTGAGTGGCCAAGCCACGTGATGATGACGTATACCAAGGATATCATCACTACTTGAACAAAACAGAAAAGTGTTAATGCTTGTTGAAAGAATTTGATAAGACACAGGTCACCCCAACCAATCATATTCCAAAAAGCACAATTAACATAATATAAAACCACAAGTTACCTTTCGTCTACATTCATACCCAACCAACCAGTAACCTTTCATCTCTCGTAATACCAAAACCACCACCGTACTGCAAAAACAACAAAAACAAAGCAAAAATGGATGATTCTACTTTGCCCAAGACGAAACGGGGTCACTTTAAGTACATTAGAGATGGAATGCTAAAACGGTGGGAGCAATGGAGACAAATTTTGTGTGATATTGTGGCGCTTTGTCGTAATGGAGCGCATGAACCATGAGTCAGAAATTTGGCGTGAATTTAGGCAGATCCATGCAACATTTGTCGAAGAGATAAATATTTGTTTCTCTTTGAATGAAACTTGGCAGATGTACCATGTACTCAAAGAAAGGTATCAGACAATGAATTGGCTGTTGGAGCAGAAGGATGTGGTTCACGACCCCTACAATTATACCATGCATGTACCCCTTGTAGTTGAAGACGTTGCCATTGAGGTAAATATCAATTATCTGGTTGTGAACTTCTGGTTGTCGTACACATATTTGTCATGCTATATAACATTGTATCTTTTTTCATGTAATCAAGCATTAGGCAATTTCATTCTACTTGTTTGATAAACCGGATCCGAAGTGGGACTCACTAGCGGCAATCTTCCGACCGTTAGGGTGCTTGTTCGAATATCCAAATGAAGTGGATCCTAAGAGAATCTCGAGAGAGGTAGTCGAATCGACATACAACAATTTCCCAGCTACAAATGATCAACCGTCGAATGATAATATTTCTGCCGAGAGCATAACCGACGCTAGCTCTCAAGTAAGCGACGTCGACGGGTTTCAGGATTACCTTCGTCGTCATTAGACAGACTTGCCCTTTTGTAAGTTCACGTTATTATTCATGAAATGTGTTGGATTTTGTTAAATGAAGCTTTTAAATCTACCTATCTTGACTAGTTGGCAATTATGTTTTATCTATTTATATTGTTTAATATTATGGATATTTTTTTTTAAATTTTTTTTTCCAAAGGCAAACCTGAATTAAACTAAAATAAGCAATTGCGAAGAAGGCATAGCCAAGTTCACAACCATGGAAATAACACATTTCACTTTAACTACACAAAACACAAAAAAAATTACGTTCATATTACACACTTGAGTTCAAATATAGAATATTACACATGAATGGCATCAATGAGTTCAATTTGGTGGATTCTAAATCAGTACACAATGTATTCCCAACACTAATCCACACAAGAGATGGTTTATGTAACAAGGATATTTCAATGTGAACCTTGCAGATCTATGCCCATGCCACACCATCATGTCCACATGAGCCCCACAGTCCAAAGCTATATAAAGGATTTGACCTGCAATAAAAGGGATAAATGACTGCTTAAATAACTGAACATCCCACCTTTAACTTAACCCCTTTCCCCATATCACTCACAGTAAGTTACCAACTTACCAACTGTAGCCAATTTGATAATAGATTAATGCTTAATACACCATGTTGAATTAATTTGAGGACTATTCCATGACATACATATACAACGGAACATGCTCATACATCATGTGCAAGTACACCAATTGAAATGTGAAATTGAAAGCAGTAACATATGTGTGATTCCATTTAAACATACATAAATATTAAAGCGTGTCTCACTCTACTCAGTTCATATTTCCCTTTGGAGTCAAAAAGTCATCCTCATTTCCAAATTCAGACTGTGATAGTTGACTACTCGATATCTTCGAATTACATGTAGTCGTTTTATGCCCGAGCTCACTGCAAAATAAAATTTGTGTGTAATATCGTAAGTAATAAATAAAGTACATCCTTGTTTCTTTGAAAAAATGATTTGTATTGTAAGGTATAAATATATAAAGGATGTACCCGCATGATTTGCATCTTTGCTTTTTTGCTATAGGTGCCCCTCTAGACCTAACCCTACGTGGATCTCCCAAAATTTCTTTATGTTTACACCCTCTAGCCGGATCCTTAAGGAGTTGTGATTCTTTATCCATATCATCAGTTGATTTTCTGGTATCTTTTTCTTCTTTATTGTGTATGTTATCCGTTGCACGTCGAACCTTCTTCAAACATCTTGAAGTATCTGATTCACTCTGTGACGCCTTCATACACATATCAACTTATTCTTTATACAGTTCAAAATACCTTTTCTGTTGGGGATCACTAGTTGCAGGTAAGTAGTGAAATTTTTCTCTAAGCTCTTTTCCAGCAATTGTTGTCCACCTGTTGCGTATACATTGCGTTGGCACTTTACGAAGATGCAAGTACTTGAAAGTGGTAATAAGATGACTACATGGCAAACCATCAGTTTCCAACATTTTACAATCACACTCGAATTTCCCTTCACTTAAATTTATCCGTACAGTCCAGCGCCTTTGTTCTTTAGAACCATATCTTTCTAGCTGGAATACATGTGAGTCTCCATCGCTACTCTTATTCTCAAGTACAATATTACTCTGCTCGTCTTCTATCTCCTTCCGAACTTTAGCAAAAACGGAGCGTATATAAATGCCGGAGAGGTGATTCTGAATCCCGTGTAGTGGTGCTCCTAAGAGAAAGTCAAACAGTGTAATCTCCGAATCTTCCTGTTTCTGAAAGAATGTTGCACGTAACGATGCCACAACGCGATGTAAACATTTGAGGAGCTCCGTAATCGTCCTACCCGATGTCCCTCCATGTTGGAAGAGCGCATTCAAAGATTCTGCTCGTTGTGTTGTTCGTGTCATCCCCATAAAATTCCCTCGAAGGTAAGCATCACACCATTGATTTCTTCTTTTGAATGTATCTTTCACCCATGGATTATCCGCCACACTATATTTGACAGTTTGTAATTCCCATTCTGATTCAAACTCCTCAGATGTCCAGTTTTTCATTACGAAATTCCCGAAAACTTTGCAAAACTCATGGACCTTAACTCGTTGGACACAATTTCTCTCTAGATGCCATGCACATAGTCTGTGTTTAGCACCAGGTAAGACTTTATTTATTGTCGAACGCATCGCCTCATATTGATCAGTCATAACAGTAATAGACACCTTCCCTTTCATCGATGCAACAAACACTGTTAACAACCATATGTACGATTCAGACGTCTCGTTATGCATCAATGCCCCACCAAATATGGTCGTGTTCAGGTGGTTATCTATCCCCAAAAGTATTACCAGTGGGAATTTGTATGTGTTTGTTTTGCACGTGCTGTCAAAAATCAAAATGTCACCGAATTGCACATAGGCTGCCTGAGAAAAACCATCGCACCAAAAAAGTTTGGTTAACCTCCCTTCATCGTCGCACGTTGTTTCTACAACCAAGTTAGGATCGGTGATCCTCACTCCTTCGAGCATAGCAAGAGCTGTATTAAAATCACCATTGCGCATTGTATCGCTCCTTTGCTTCGAAAGGTAGTTGTATGCATTTTTTTTCTTGTGATGTATGCTTGTATGATCACCAGACATATTTTCAATGTAATTCAACGTCTGATATGTTCGGATGCCGGCATCGTTCATTGTCATCAACTTTGTTTTTTCATATTCCGTCAATTGTCTACAAAAAATAATACCATTAATTTATGCGTTATTGATTTATAATAAGAAACAGATAATATTAATGTAATTTGCAGGTGCGATTGTAACGTAAAAAAGTTGTATTACCTATTACACTTAAGACGATGAGCTGTTTCGACACTTTCAAGAGGGTGATTGTGTGATTCTTCGAATTTGGTTACACGGTATAATCCTCCATGGATATCATGTGCAACACGGAATTTTGCATTGCATCCACATCTCATGTTTTGTTTTTCCTGTCTAATTCTTTGGTGTCCATCCAAAATTTTTCGTCTGTAGCCTGCCCGAGAACACTCCCATTGCCTATTCTTTACCAAGCCATCATTCGTAGTCTTGCAGTTGCATCTTCTAACATCAAAGCCTGCATTTCTTGCATAATTCATGTACTATTTTTCAGCATCCTCCTAGGATATAAAACTCTTATCGTGCATTTGATTTTCGTCCTTCTGATCACAACTCGTGTCTTTTTCATCACTTTCTTTAGATGAGTTGCAACTTATATATTCGTAATTTTCCATGGAATTAATACTTGTTGAATAATTAAACAATAATTGTCACAAAACAATGCCCTTCACGAAATGACACAAATCTAAACAACGTGTATTAGACTTACAGGGGTGTTGTAGTTCGATGAACATCCGATTAGTTGTCACTGTTGTGTGGTATGTTCGGTTTACAGCTTCAGAAAAGATGATGAGGATATCATTTACGAAATTGAAAATAAAAAAATGAAGATGGATTTACTGTTCGCCAATTCCGGACGTGATTTAGTGGTTCGACATATGGAAGTTAAGGAATAAGTCAACAATTTTTTTATTTAAAAAGTTTGGTATACAACGTAATTTTTCATAATGGAATCAAAATATATTTTAATGATTGTTCACAAACTATTGGACGATATTAAGTGGATTATTAATGGTAGTTACAATCCATACCAAAAAATAATCGGATGGATGCCATATATATATTTATATAAATATGGAGCGTGAATATTGCTTATTATAATGAAGATGTGAATCTTTTTTTAATATTTTTCAAATGGCTTTGGTGTGAACTTGAAATAAAGAGAGTCCTATTCTGAATGGAGTGTAAACAATGACACATGAATTGCGTATTAAAAAATTCAAAATATATTTATAGAATAACAATCATAAGTTGTTAAATATTATAATTACAAAAATAATTATTATAGTTCATATTTTTTAGAAAAATTTGTTAATTTATGATATTTATATTTTTTTATATTATAAAATAGTAGGAATACAACAATATATATATATATATATTATAAACAAAATGTATACTATATATAATTTTAAAAAAAATTATATAATTATTGTTAACGAATCGAATATTCGAATTTCGAATCGAATATTTACAAACTCGAATTTGAATTCGTTTAACTTTCGAACATAAAACATTTTTCGTAGTCGAATTCGAATTCGAATTCGAATTCGAAAATTTCAATTCGAATCACGAATATCGAATCGAATCAAAACAATTTGATTTGGTTACAAGCCTAGGGTTGAGGAAGACCGAACTGAAAACCAAACACAGCACCGAACCGGGATATTAAGTGTGGTTTTTTGTAAGTTTGGTTATCGGTGCGGTTTGGATTTTGAAAAACGGCAAGTATTTCAGTGCGGTTCGATATTTTGTCCGAATGGTACGGTATTAACCGAACCAGACCGAATGTCATAAAATATCACGTTTTTTTTTTTACTTTTTTAAATAAAATTTTACCTTGATTTTTACAATTTTTATTACATAACAATAATTGGTGGTTATCTTTTATATATTTTTAGTTAAACGAAAAACCAAACAGCAGTTTGGTTTTTGGTTTTTTTGGTGTGGTGCGGTGCGGTTTTAGAGTGAACCGCACAGATGCTTACCCCTAAACACAACCACAATATACCATATGCATTTTTTTTTTCTTGTGTTTGTTCCTCGACGGCCCGACCATCCACTTTTTTCTTGTTATAAGATTAACATTAAAATATGTTTTAATATGATATTTTCCTTGTTTGTTTATAATTGGTAAACATAATAAACATTAGTAATGAAACACTGGGTGGTCACATTTTAATTAATATACATAGGTTCTAATTAACCATCTCAAAATAAGTCATAATAACAGTAAGCCCTAACCATCACATTAATAATAACCGTCTGCCAAAAAAAACACCAAACATTTACGAAAAAAAAATAAACAGAAACATAATACATATCGAGTTGAAACCCAAAACACGATCCACCCTATACAAGTCATTTCAATCAGCAGATGAAGATTCACAATCACTCGGAACATCAAAAGTCGCCTGGACAGCATCACTGAAACAAATTTTAGCCGCTTCTCTCATATGAAATACCACCAAGCAATCGTTGTACCACTTAAAGCCAGTTGTTCGGAGAAATCGTTCGATTGTGTTTACCTTTATTATTTTGGTTAGGGACAAAAACACACAAAAAAAAAAAAAAAACAATTTCATAAATAATTAGTTGTAATTGTAAGTCATAGTTTTAATGTATGTACATAGGTAATGTATAATATATGAATTATTCACCTCGGGCTGCACGTAGGACCAATAGAGTTTGTTGACCTAACCTCGCCACTTTGCCAATCGACTTTTGAGCGCGTTCTACGAAGAAAGATCTTGAACATGTTGGAGTGGTTCCTTAGCCGTTGTATTTGTTCTCTAACAGCCCTATTTTCGACAGACCTACCCAATACTTGTAACAGCTCGCGCCTGTGGAGTCCATATTGAGTTGAACACTGATGGCCTGTGAATGTCGGGCAATGAGAGAGCCTTCTCAAAGAAGAGTTTGTAACACATCGATATGTCCTGCTCGCTCCAGCCTCGTACACGAAATACTGATGCCATTTTTAGAACGTCGTCATTATCCGCCATGGCCGAATTTAACCTACAAAATTAATGAATCAAAAGATTTGATGAGCCGTTTAAAAAACAACAAGAAAAATCGCAAGATTAACATGAAGAAGAGATGTTGAAGGAACAGTTTCAGAAGAATAAAATATAAAAAATAAAAAAGGATGTGCAATACCACTCTCCAACTTCAATGGTGTATTCTGAAATGGGAATGATTGGTGTTGTTGACACTATTCTTTTTAAAAATAGTCCCTTAATTATGTTGTAAAAAAAAAAATTAAAAAAATGTCCCTCTCCATAAAAACCAATTACACACGCAACCACCTTCGCCATATTCAATAAATGGTTTAATGATGAAATTTGGGTAGGTTTTAGTAATGATTATATGACACATTTTGACAGACGTGATATTTAAAGTGTAATTTTATAACATATTTGTTAACCATGTTTAAATTATTGGTGTGGGTACACCAAAGGGTACAAGTAGCATTATTGTTAGTGTATATATATACCTTTTGTGTGGGGGTTCGTAATAAGTGATTGTTTGCATTAAATGACCAACAAAATATCACATAAAAAATTAATTATAGATTACTTTTTTTAACCAAAAACCGAACGAACAAAATCAAACTGACGAGAAAAAAAATGAATTGTACCGAACCGCTTGTAACGGTAACCGACTATTTGTTACCAAAGCACTATCGGTACGAAATCGGTTTGAATCCATAAGAATTCGGTAAAACCGAACCAAACCTATAAGGGTAAAATAAATTAACACAAATTATATTTTTTCAAATATTAAGACAAGTAATAGTTGTTTAATGTTTAGTGTTCAAAAATTGAAATTCTATTCGGAACATTATCGGCACGGTTTGGATATTGAGAAATAATATTATTGAATTTATTAAATGTATAAAAAGTGACATGCTAGAATAACATTAACATAACCGATGACAAAATTACTTCATAACAAACACCATTGATTAATTCAATAATATTAATAAAATAGTACAAAAATAAATATAGAAAAAAGGATAATCTAAGTCATAAAATCCATTCGACCAACATAGGGTGAACGATCTCCCTTCGCGGGAGGAGATTTCACACTTCCTTGTTTATCGAAAAACATAACTTCGAACATGTCAACAGTAACATGTTTGAAAACGATAGTGTCTCCTTCTTCAATGCGATTATGTTGTAAGAATGTACGCCAACCTTTTGTGAAGATGACGTTGTTCAGACTACATTCGGCGACGACAATCCACTTATCCCATGTGTGGTTGCACAAATGAAGTTTCAAGGCCAACCTCGACCGAATATATGCATCTGCTGACGGGGGCAAAATCTGCAATTTAATTGATATTTATGAATGAGTTGGAAAAAAAAAAAGCAAGAGTGTGTAAGGAATATTTTTAGAAATACCGTGATTGGGATGTCCAGGCAGTCAACACGGACGATGAACGATGCATCCATTTGCAAATTCTTAAGAGCTTGTATTTTTTTTTTTATTATTACTTATATATTTTGTTTTTATTTCATAAGAAATTTTCTAGGAGTAGTATGCTTTAAAAAAAAAAAAATCTTTGAAGATTAGGAGTGGCGTGTACATGTATTTTATTTGGTTGTGGGATAGGATGAACACAAATGGAAGTGAATTTATTATTATGCTTCTCAGATTCTGTTTCCACACTTCTAATATTTTTTAATAGTATTAAATATCAATAATTATTATAATTAAAATCCCGAAATTCATTACATATTAATTGATACATCTAGACACGGTTCAAACGTTTCTTTCTGAAAATTAAGTACTATGCATATATTGAATTACTAGTCGGAAAAAACGTTTTACAAAATAAATATATATTTTTATTGCAAAAGTCTTATTATTTTTTTTCATTTAATACTTTAGTAATAATTAAAAAATACAAAAGGTAATTTCAATTTATTAGTAATATTAATAATGATGTGAAGGTGAAACCGTATTAATTGGATTTGACATGCTTCTCAAAATTACGTGCAACAAAATGAAAAGGTATGATCCTTATTGGCAGGATAAATATACAAATCCATAAGTCATCATAATCCCAACACATCACTTTAATCCAATAAGAAACCGTTTAAAAAACAAAAATAAATAAATAAAACCTCATTAATCATTGAATCGATAAACGAACACGCCATTTCAGAAAATGAAACCTCTTCAATATTTTAACTCTAGCTCTACGTGAGAAACGTCTTCCCTTTATATTTATTACAAGTCGCCTCAGTTATCCATATATTACACCTCCTCCTTCTTGAATTATCCAACCCACAAGCGACAATAACAAAACAACGCAATGGGCGATTTTGCGCTGCCAACAACAAAAGAAGAACACTTTGATCGTTTGAGGTTGTGGATGCTCGAAATATGGGACGAATGGTTGGAGGAAGCCTTATGCCGCATCATACGACGTTTTGTGGTGTTAGATCGTATGATAGAAGAGGTCGACATCTTGAATTCGTTTCATGAGATACATAGGACTTTTGTTGAGGAGACGTGTTCATGGTATACACTTAGGGACGCTTACCAAATGTACATCGTGCTTAGAGACAGGTTCAGGACATTTAAGTGGTTGTTGGAACAGCCCGGTGTGTATCACGATCCATTTAATTTTACCGTTCATGTCCCACTTCTGGTCAGAAAACTGGCGCTTAAGGTACATGTTTGAACAATTGTTTTTTCATTCAAGTTTTGTCATATGTTTATTTGGTTTTACCGCAACTTCAATTTTTTGTTGTTTATGAAGCATTGGCCGCTTGCAATGTACCTTTTGAATAAACCTGAACCAAGATGGGATGTTCTGAAAGCCATATTTGAACCATTGGGGAATCTGTCGGAGTACCCAGGCTAAGAGAATTCGAAGACACCTACAAACTTCGTATTGCTGACTGAACTGTTTGCCGAATATATGGCACATCTGCAGGGTGTATTAATTATTAGACAGTCCAAGTTTGGTTGTTTTGTTATGTGGGTATATTTATTTTGCAATATGAATAGATTTGTTTTTATAAGTTAAATTTTTATTGTCTGTTTGAACCGAAAAATATTATTGTCTTTTGCATTTGGTACATTTTTTATATGTGTCTATATATGTATATATATCCCATGTTGCGGATTTAACCCATATTATAACCTTCATAGTACTGTAAATGGTAATGATCATTATTTTATTTAATAAAAAAACTACAATTAATTATAAATAGCATCCTCATATTAACTAAATAGGATCGGGACTGTTCGTATATGAGCATGCTAATTATTGTTCAATTTAAATGTATATTATAGAGATATTGGATTATTAGGAAACATGCATGTTTTACAAAATAAAATTGAACGATTTAACTAAACAAATTTAATTACTTTTTTTTCATAAGAAACTTATTAAGTTCATAAAAACAACTATCGAGCCACTGAAAAAAAAGCCGTTTACGTGGGTCTCGCAAGGTCGCGTGTGAATTTGGTTTACCGAGAATCGAGTTGGGATGTGTGTATCATTCCGGCACGATGTCATGCGGGTCATTGATCTAGTATTTTGGATCTCCGAGCATTTAATTAGAGAAGCTAGAGTTGAGGGTGCATATTAGTAAAATAATGAAAAAAAAAAGCCGTTTACGTGGGTCTCGCAAGGTCGCGTGTGAATTCGATTTACCGAGAATCAAGTTGGGATGTGTGTATCATTCCGGCACGATGTCATGCGGGTCATTGATCTAGTATTTCGGATCTCCGAGCATTTAATTAGAGAAGCTAAAGTTGAGGGTGCATATTAGTCAAATAATGAAAAAAAATCCGTTTACGTGGGACTCGCAAGGTCGCGTGTGAATTTGGTTTACCGAGAATCGAGTTGGGATGTGTGTATCATTCCGGCACGATGTCATGCGGGTCATTGATCTAGTATTTCGAATCTCCGAGCATTTAATTAGAGAAGCTAGAGTTGAGGGTGCATATTAGTCAAATAATGAAAAAAAGCCGTTTACGTGGGTCTCGCAAGGTCGCGTGTGAATTCGGTTTACCGAGAATCAAGTTGGGATGTGTGTATCATTCCGGCATGAGGTCATGCGGGTCATTGATCTAGTATTTCGGATCTCTGAGCATTTAATTAGATAAGCTAGAGTTGATGGTGCATATTAGTAAAATAATGAAAAAAAAGCCGTTTACGTGGGTCTCGCAAGGTCGCGTGTGAATTCGGTTTACCGAGAATCGAGTTGGGATGTGTGTATCATTCCGACACGATGTCATGCATGTCATTGATCTAGTATTTTGGATCTCCGAGCATTTAATTAGAGAAGCTCGAGTTGAGGGTGCATATTAGTCAAAATAAATGAAAAAAAAACCCGTTTACGTGGATCCGTCGAGGTTTGTAACGTTAAATCAACTATATTTTTTCCGAGTAAAAATTATATAAAAAAAATAATAATAATAAATACAGACGTAATATTTAACCTTAATTACGCAAGCATCTTAAAAAAAAGGAAAAAAATAAATTGTCAGTGAATATTAACTTTATTTATCTTTCGTTATTTCAACAATGACGGGTATCTCGTATCCATTTATTTGGTCAATTTTAGATATGTGAATACGTAAATATAGTAACAAATCACACCACGTTTTTGGCTCTTTGGAGTTATCTATTTATCTCTGCATACATCCATCTACAAACACCAAAAATTAAAAAAAAAAAACCAAAAAAACAAAAAACTACATACAGTTGACGGATCTTCAAAGAGGGGAATAAATTGGCAAAGGTAGCCGGCATATAATTCTAATACAAATGTCGTCTTTTGAAGAGGTAAATTTCATTGTTCGTGATGAATATCGTTGGTGTATATATTCTTATTCTTATTATTGATGTATTTAAAATTCGAAATTGTAGGGTTCTCCTGCTACAAAAAAAGGTAGTCGTGTACATGCGGACATGAAGTCATGTTCACCGAGTAGTTCAAAAAAACAAAGAAAAGAACTATTTAATTGTCCATTATCCTCGAATGATGACTGTAAATTGTTGCATAGAACCAAACTGATGACAATTGTCACTATCAACAACGACATGTCCTTTAGACAACGTCTTCAAGTTGAGAAAGTGGGCTTTGGAATATTTACTCGTCTGAACTTAACGCAGATTGATTCTAGGCTAGTGAGCATGCTAATTAGGAAGTATGACTTCATGTCCAGGATTTTGAAGGTTGGTAGTGCTTCAATTCAGTTGTCTCCAGCGGTTGTTCAGAAACATTTCGATTTGTCCACTGATGGGATGATAATTCTAATTAAACTAAAGGAGGGTTCCGCGTCTATCGTGAATTATTTTCTGACAAAGAAGGGAAAAACATTGGGTATTCCGACCTTGTTCTATGGTTGAAAATTGCAAGACGTGTGGACCTGAATTCGTAGTACCGTATTTTATGCTAGTGTTTAGCACCGTGTTGTTTCCACGTAGTAGGGATACTCCTTTGGATTATGAATATCTAGACTACTTGGTAGATTTGCAGGCAGTGCAAGAGTACAATTGGTCTAAAATAATACTGCGGTATCTTGATATTGGTGCTGAGTCAGTTAAATCCTGTAATTACTCTTATGTCACGGGCTGCATTTTACTAATGCAGGTACATAATATTAATACTGAACCTCTTCATTTATTAGAATTGTAATATATATTTATATATCTTGCCATTTTTAAATTAAAGAAGTGCAGGTTGTTTTCCTCGGCTATGTTGCGACATCATTCCCAATGGTCGGCAAACATTTACACTCAGGATCCCCCTTTTAAGAGCAGTGGACCCAACCAGAAATCACACGAGCAATTTCGGTCTTTAAAAAAATGGGCGGTTATGATGCAGATTTTGTAATTTTCAAGATTACCTTTTAATTTTTAATTTTTTTTTTTTAATTTTTTTTTTGTTTTTTGGGTTTTTATATATTTGAAAATGTTTATTAATTATTTTGCAGATTTGAAAAGTAAAACCGTAATCGGATGAAAATGATGAATTTTGGTCCAATAATTATGTGCCTGTTGACTCCAAAACGAATGCACATGTCAGAGCCAATGTCATTGAAAATCTCATGTTAGTAAATCAAAGGGTGTCTGGTTTAATCGCATTATTGAAAGATAATGACACCATTGAAGTTCCATCTGGAGAAGAAGAAAAGATATCTGGATCTGCAAAAGGGATACATGATAACAACGACAGTCAAAATCATACTGCTAGTGAAGACGAAATGCGTGCACAGAAGGCTGCCTCAGAATCGTTTCATAATACATTGAAGCCTAAGAACTTTGATTTTGATGCGTGCAATGAAGAAAAATGCCTTTCCGATGTGACTCGCCACATGAGAACAGACGCATTCCAACTTTTCCAAGATATTACAATAAAGGATGAATATGAGTCGAAGTACGTTTTCAATGATAGTATGGAACTTAGGTGAGTGATTGAGAACAGAGCATATTAATGTTTTATATATACATATATATATATATATATACATTTAATTACCTTTTTCTGTAAACTATATGTTGATATATCTAATATTGACCTCCACATGTTTTATTCAGCCAAATCTTGCTCAAGTATGAAGGATGGCTGATGTCAAGGGCAGAGATGTTATGTGTTAAACACCCACACTGGTTTTCAAATGCGGTGCGATATAATGTTTAATTCAATTACTACATGCCTATTTGTGTTGGTTGTTTTATATTGGCTTACTTGATTGTTATTTCAATCATTCTCGCTGTAGGTAATAGATTATGTCGCCATACATGTCTCATTGAAACAGAGCAGCAAATTTGAGAAAATAACCGACTGGGTTTTACCGATATTATTTAGCGTGAGATACTTATTTAACTCTTCAGCCTAAAATTTGCCATTTTTCAAATGATGTTCACTATCGCTTCTACGTTAAATTTAGGGGATGGCTACTTCATCGCATAGCAATGAAACCATACAAGCTACGTGCTTTAGAGAAAATATTTAATGGTCGTGCGGATGAATGTTTAAGGATAACGATCCACATAACAGATTCGAACCTGCCTTGGTTCTTATGCATCGTTGATTTCAAAAGATCCGTTATACGAAAATAACTGGTACATTGCGTTCGACAAGCACAAACTTGGGGAGGATCGAAAACGCAAAGAAAGTGGTACTTTTATTTACATCATAACGATGAAAAAAATACCGTCAGTTTAGTTTCAAGTTTAACATGTACTACATTATTGGTAATCTTTCATTGTTTGTGTGCAGATAAGCCGACTGGAGCGGATCGTCTCTTCATGGGATTCTGATGGGTTCATTCAGAAAAATATTGCGACGTCTTACCATTACGTAATCGATCAAGATTTCCCTCAGCAACGCAATGGGTACGGAATCAAACAAACATAATTTTTTAATTGTTATTTGTGATGATTCATTACATCTTATAATGGATTATACGGCAGATACGATTGCGGTCTATACGTGTGTCTTCAGATGTTATGTTATTCCACCGGCTTACAAAATCTTACTTGGCATGTACTTACAGAGGTACATTTACGTAAGGTGTTAAATTAAATCCTGGTCAATATAGTAATTAAAATATATAAAATTACATGTTAAAAACATGAAGAATCAAAGGAAGCAAGGAAAAGGTTGGCTGTAACGCTTTACAAAGGGAGCTACAACCAACTCCCCAAACGGTGTGTAAGACGCTAACAAATACATGTGCTCTTCCATGTTTAAATTCTTTATTCTGAAGCTTTCAAATTTTGGTAATAATTGACTGCATGATTGCATGTATGTTATGATTGTAGGACTTTGATTGGTTTCTACGTTAGCACACGAAATGGATGCGCACAAGTACATAGTGGCATGATATTCGACTGCAGGACATTAAATTTTGAAGATCTCGACAGACTATTGGAGTTTTCCATTCGGCCACGGTTCGATGATTATGTCCCTTTGTACTTCGGATATTCTTCAAACTCAACTTTTGACATGCCGATTACAACAACTGACGAATTACAGAAGTACGTACAAAGTTACGTCGATATTGGAAATGAATCAGTGGATATACAAGTTGCTTGGTTTGACCAATTAGCAAATGATTTCGCCTCCTAGATCATAGATGAATTTTTTTGTTGTTTATGTCTCTACATTACTTGTGAATGACACCCGCAATTTTATTGATTGGATTGTTTAATGATTTATTATTCAAAACTCATGGTATTTACTATGATGGGTCTCCTTTTAGATCTGGAATGAACCGGTGGAAATTCGCTTAGATCCGGAATGAACCGATGAGAACGAGCTCAGATCTATCTTGATGGCTTCCAAATCGCTGTTGAACCGCGAGAACACCTGCAAGAACTCAACGCCGGAGAGGTTTCCGTCGTAGAGCCTCCGACGCTCAAGTCAGTATGTGAAAAAGATGAAGAGAGCTGCTCTGAGAGAGCAGCAGCAGTAATGGAGAAGAATGTAGAATGAATGGGAGTTAGGGTTTTGGGAGTTACCTCAACTCCTTTATATAGAAGTAGAACATTTACCTGAAGTCCCCAAAATGCCCTGGCCGACTTACTGGAAATGTCCAAAATACCCTGGTCGGTTCGCATTCCGTCCACCTCCTAGTCAGCATCTAGATTCTTCCTTATCTTTGGCAGTTTTCTCTTTATCCTTAACAGCTTTCCTTCGATATGTTGAAGTGTAGTGGACTCGTCGAGATCTTATGAGCTTCAAGACCTCTTCAGTCGACTTGGGATATCGAATCGAGTCGACTGGGTCATATTTAACCGTTAGTAGGTCCTGATACGTTTGAACATCGTCCCAAAGGAAATCAACTTATGCTAGCCGTCATGTGGAAGTCGACTTAGACGAGTGCCGGGACCCTTGACCGTAGATATCATGAAGAATCTGTGGACAGAGTCGACTTTGCGTAAGTCAAATCGGTAATCTCTGAACCGTAATGATATGAACCGTTATACAAAAGTGTGGCTATATCATCTAGTCCCCGCCAAAAATTACTCGAAGCGATTTTGAGCTTAAGAGTAAGTTTTGACGACTGAATGTCTCACTCGAGTCTTTTCACATATCATGTCGTCTGTCGTTGCTCTAAGTCGCACCCGCTTGCTTTTTTGACTCGTAAAATGACTTATCTGTTCAATCAGATTCTGAATTGATTGGATAAGTCTAGGTCTTTTCAAATTTTAAAATTCAAAAAATAAGACACTTTCTCTCTCCACCGCTTCGTATTCCGTGCATCATCTCAACCGTTGAATATGACTTTAATCTGAGGGTTAGGGTTTCTTTACCCTTCCTATAAGTACTCCTCTCCTTTTCTCGTCTTCACTTTTCGCACTCAGACTCTCTGCACTTTCTATCTTTTCGGCAAATACAACATCTCAAGCTTTCCGGCGCTCCTCTCATTTTCTGACGTTCTTCTTGGATCTTTCAGGACTTCTCCGTCAATCATCATGAGTATGAGTAAGTCTTCTTTGCTTTTTGATTTGTTGTTGTGTTTCAAAATAAGAATTTTTTGTTTTTCTAGGTAATATGCTTGGGGCTCGTATGTTCGTCGGTTTTCCTGGGGATTTCTGGATGAGTTTCTAGCGGTTTTCCCTTGTTAGATCTTTAGTTGCAGATCCTTCATTCCTCTTGTGTGTTTCCGTTCTGTAGCTGATTTGATACGAAAAACTGACTCTGCCTCTTTGGTTACCCTTGATCTGTCATCCTTGTGCCGAGTCAATTGAAGCAGAAATTCCCTACAAATTCTTCTCGACCTTTCCTTTCTTTTATTCTTATTTCGAGTCGATTTTCACATTTTTCTCAATCTTTCGGCGACTTAATCTTGGATCGAACCGCAGTTATGATTATCTTCGTCTTTTGATTGTCGTTTTCTCTGTTTTTCCTCTCTTTTTCCTTATTAGATCCCGACTCTCCCCCTGTTTCTGATCCCGTTTCCGGCTCCCTCGCCCTTGAAATTGACGGATATTCAGGATCTGCCTCCGTTGAGATACTTGATGTCCAAACTAGTGCTAACCGAAATGTCGAAACCGAAGGCTCCGTTACTTCTAATGCCTCGCCCTTTGGCCTCGACTGTGACGTGTATAACCAGGCATTATTGTCGGGCACTCTTTGTGTGGACCCCGAGACCCTTCAGCTTAACTCAGTCCCTCGAGGTATCCTTAGGCTTTTAGACATGTCATTCGTATCAGTCCTCTTTTCTTTCATAAATAATGGCTCTCTAAGTTGAGTCCTTAACTGTAACATGTCCTCTGACGAAGTTAGCCATTCTTAACCCCTTTTTTTGTGCTCCTGTAGCCGAAATCGATGGCTTCAGGGAGTTCAGCGGGCTTCTCTTCGACTGGGAAGTGGTCGCTCCTAGTCCCATAGACGACTTCCGACATTCTCCCCGCGGTTGCTTTACCTTTTTCGTAGATCAAATAATGTTGGGACTGCGCTTCCTGATCCAACCTGAGATGCTGTCGCTGAGTAATCTTTACGATATACCAATAAACCAATTTACCCCTAACTCCATACGAATAATGGTGGCCTTTATAGTCGTCACCCGTATAGTGCTAGGTAGTTTTGTACCCGATTTTTTCCTTTATTGCTACGGCTATAGGTTTAGTAAAGATGGCCATTGTCTGGGTCGTCGAGTAGGCGTGTCTTTTCTTGATGACCTTTCTTCCAATATCACTCAATGGAAGCAGAAATACTTCTTTATTCGACCTGCTCCCGGTCAATATCCTTTCTCAAATGAGTGGATTACCAGCAAAACTAAACAAAGCAAGCGCCCCGACTCTCGGCGGTTTGCGGACATGTTAGAGGAATTAAATAAACATGTGTGGAGTGCTTGTCAGCTGACTAAAAATAGCTCTTTACTTAGCTATGTCGGTATTTGTGTTGACAAGAGTGTTCCTCGACTTAATGATCCTTGTAAGCCTCTTTGTTTATCGTCTCTTGTTCCGATTTCTTTATGGATTGTTTGGCTTCGTGTGTATGTATGGCTCATGTCTGTTTGTATTAAAAAGAAATTTGTGTTGCCAGTAAAAGCTTTGGCCCATTTTGAGAAGAAGAAGGCCGAGGCGGCCAACAAACCAGCCACTCACCTTACCCCTCCAGGGTCTGAGGGAGGTTCCGACTCTGCTACTCAAACTGCGGTAGTCGAGACGACTGCCGCTAAGAGGTCTAAAGTGGTGCTCCCTTCGACTTCCAAGCCGAGCCAAGCGACGGGCTCTCACTTTCGCAAGAGGCCCCAGGACCGAGAGGACACAGCTTTGGTGTCTGATTCCTCGAAGCGTCAGAAAGGGAAAGAGCCGATGGTTAAAAAAGACGTGGGGCAGTCGTCCCCCGTGACGGTGCAGCCTATCACCCTACAACAGCCTTCCCGGCTTTACGACAACCCCGATCCCCTCTAAATTCTCAACTACCTCCAGTCGACTCTTCCTGAAGACGACCAGGTCCGGACCGACGGCAACGCCTACCATTGGGCCCGCTATGCAGCTCGGCTCATTCCCCGAGTAAGTTCAACCTTTTGTTTGTTTGTTTATTATCTTCTTTTCTTAGTATTATGTCAGCTTCTTATTATTTCCTTTACTCATTCTTTTTAGCTTCTCGCCTGCATTTTCCCTACTATGATCGAGGAGGCGTCTTCCCCTCAGAACAATGTCAAGGCACTGGGGGAGAAATACGTGACTAAGTGCCAAGAGCTCGAGGCCACGAAGGAGGAACTCGAGGCTGCGAACGCCATCATAGCCAAGATCCGTTCCGATAAGGAGGCGGTTGTTCGAAGGGCTGAGCTGCTGAGAGTCGATCTGATCAAGGCCAACGATGAGGTCTTGGTCGAGAGAGAGAATAGAATTCAGGAAGGTCGTCGGACCTTCTTGAAGTCTCCTACGGGTGCTGCTTTTCTTGCTCACTACCGTAAGGCTGTGGTCGGGGCATTCTGCAAGTCGTCCGACTTCTTCGACGACTTGGTTCTTACGGCGCTCCAATACTTTGACTTTGCCTGTGACACATGGGAGCAGGCCGTGGTCCAACCCAATTTTCCCGGGAAGATCGACCGGGAGGCAGTGAAGATGACCCTTCTCGACCCCGCAGGCTTCAGTGAGGGCTCCCCTCCTGGCCGTGAGTGGTGGACTGGCCTTGAGGCCAGGGCTATTCATGCGGCTGAGCTTTCTTCTCAGCTTGAAGTCCCTCCATCTCCTCTAGTCGACCCGACCGAATTAGTCCAGCCCAGCGGGGCTGATTATGAAGATTCGATTGACGAGGAGATAGAGGTCGAGAGGCCAAATGAGCAGCAGGGGACAGAGCCTGTTGCGGATGAGGGTGCCGGGACAGAGCCCGTGAATGGTGGGGACGGTGATGGTGCCGAGAAGTCGACTGCGGACTTTTTGGCTGGATAGTTAACATTGTTTTGCTTTGTATTTTCTTTTATTTTTCTTTCCGTCCTTTCTTTTTTTATTGCCATCTCGACCTATTTTCCAATGTAAAGGTTGGTATGGCTTCGGATGTACGAATCTTATAATATATAAAGTTGATCTTTTTTTCTTGCTGGTTATTTATCTATGTTCTATCAATTCCTACAGTTGGTTATTTTTTTTTTTACTTACAGTTATCCGAGTTCTTCTTTCGTCCTACTGTCTTCTCCCAACCCTACTTGCGAGCTGGTCGAAGTCGAGCAACAATTTCGACAGCTTCATAGCTGTTGAACTAATTTTGTCGAGTCGTCTTCTCCCAACCCTTCTTGCAAGTTGGTCGAAGTCGAGCAACTATTTTGACAGCATAGCTGTTGAACTAATTTTTTCGAGTCATCTTCTCCCAACCCTTCTTGCGAGTTGGTCGAAGTCGAGCAACTATTTTGACAGCTTCATAGTTGTTGAACTAATTTTGTTGAGTCGTCTTCTTCCAACCCTTCTTGCGAGCTGGTCGAAGTCGAGCAACTATTTTAACAGCTTCATAGTTGTTGAACTAATTTTTTCGAGTCGTCTTCTCCCAACCCTTCTTGCGAACTGGTCGAAGTCGAGCAACTATTTTGACAGCTTCATTGCTGTTGAACTAAATTTGTCGAGTCGTCTTCTCCCAACCCTTCTTGCGAGCTGGTCGAAGTCGAGCAACTATTTTGACAGCTTCATAGCTGTTGAACATATTTTTACGAGTCGTCTTCTCCCAACCCTTCTTGCGAGCTGGTCAAAGTCTAACAACTATTTTGACAGCTTCATAGCTGTTGAACTAATTTTTTCAAGTCGTCTCCTCCCAACCCTTCTTGCGAGCTGGTTGAAGTCGACCTTGTGGCCGTGTGTGATCATTTTTCGTTTTTTTTTTGTCGGGTTGAGCCGGCTATATAGCCGTTTTGAAAAATTCGATATATTCTGGTAATCGCGCTGCAGTCGATGTGAAGAGGGGTCGATCATCACTTCTTCTCGTCTCTGGGATATCTGATTATCTTTGGCTGCTTGTCATGCCTTGCTATTTGGGTCGAATCCTCTCCATTAATGACTATCTTTTCAAGATAAATCTGACACTGACGCTCTTTTTTTTCGAAATTTTGAATTTCAAATCCTATGAGTGACGCGCGTCCCATCAACCACTGACTCCTCGTATTCTGTGCCTCATCACGGTCGTTGGTTTTCTTATCAATCTAACGGCTAACATCTATCTTATTTTCTATAAATATGATTGAATTTCTTTTTTAAACCCTTTTCACTTCTTCCTAGTTTCCTCTGCAACTCCGGCGATCTAGAGATTCGAGCTTTTTTCTCCGGCAATTTTCTCCACAGTTCCAAAATCTTAATCACCTTTCAGACCGTCATGAGTAATATGGGTAAGTGCTTTACTCTCTCCACCACTCTATTCTTTCTTTCTTTTATTTTCTGGGTTTTCGGGTTTTTCTGAGCCCCTGTGTTCTTCGTGTTCTTCGTGTTCCTCAACCTTTTCTTGAAGATTTTATGTTGGATCTTGTGTGCAGACTCTTCATTTTGGTTAACTGCTAGCGTGTGGCTGGGTTACAGCGTGTAACCACTTGTCGGCTTTTATTATTTCGATTCTTATCGACACCCATTTTCTTTCTTTTTGTAGTTTCCTCGAGTTGGCTTCATGTCGACTTACTGTCATGTTTCCATTGAATCAAACCATCTCACTTTTCTTCCTCTTTCGTATTTTCGTCGACTTAGGTGAGTTGACTGTTCTTTGCTTGATTTTGTTTCGTCATGCTTGATCTTTACTTTTGTTTCTTTTTCTTCTAGATTCCAATTCCAGCTCTTCGCCTGCCACACTCGACAAATTGATCTACAGGGGCCTTGACCAATCTGACTCCAGCTCAGTCGAGATAATTGGTTATAAGATGGTTAACGCTTCTCCCTCTTCATCGCGTACTTCGACCCCTAAGGTCGACTGGCTGAGTATGATCAGGCGCTATTAGATGGTGGTCTAGTAGAGGTCTCAAGGAGTCCCCGGGGAAACTCTCCTTGTCTCGACTGATTCCTCAAGGTATTCCCCTTAGGTTATTAGATATCTCTGTATATAGCACCAGTCTTGTACCTGTATCAGTAGTTACTCCCCTTGATCCTCGAAAGATTGTATCAGTAGCCTACCCTTTGGCTAGATTGGCCACTGTAAACCCTTTTTCTCATGCCTCTGTGGCTCAGGTGGAGAATTTTAGGCGATTTAGCGGGCTTCCCTCCGATTGTGAGTTGGTTACCCCGAGCCCTGACAGCGACATCGCCTGTCCCCCGCAGGGCTGCTATCCTTTTTTTGTTGACCAAGTTATTTTTGGTCTCCGCTTTCCAATCCAAGTCGAACTTTTGGAAATAAGTAATTTGTACAGTATCCCAATAAATCAGTTTTCTCCAAACGCGCTTTGTACCATGATAGCCTTTATTGTTGTTTCTCGTGTAGTCCTTCGTTTTTCCTCAGCCGATTTTTTTCATTACTGCTATGGTTATCGACTTCAAAAGGGGGCCCACTGTTTAATTCGCCATTCCGGGGTCACCTTTCTTGACGACCTTTCCTCAAACATTACGGAATGGAAGTCCAAATTTGTGTTTATTCGCCCTACCGTCGGTGCTTATCCTTATGCAAATAATTAGATAAGCACTAAGGTTAAACAAAATAAACGGTCTCGATCCGAGAACTTTGAAAGGCTTTTAGAGGAGTTGAATAAGTGTACTTATAGTGCTCGACGCATAGTAAAAGATCGTGAGTTAGTCAATCACGCTCGAATCGTTCTGTATGACGATATCTCTCGACTCGATGATCCCCGTAAGCTGTGACATTTCTCGTACTGTCGAGTTTGATTTCTATTTTGTTTCAGTCTTGTTTGGTTATTTGTTTTTGTTTCAGTCCAAGCACTCAAGCGATTTGAAATAAAAATGAGACAACCGACTGGGCTGTCAGCAGGCGGGTCTGCTCCTCTCCCCCCGGCGGCTCCGGCTCAAAGTCGATTTTTGCCACCAAGCGGTCTAAAGCCTCGGGGCCTAATAGCCGCAAGAGGCCTCAAGACACAAGAACCTCTTCTCTTCTTCCCGACGACCTTAAACGCCGTAAGGTCGACAAGGGCAAGGGGAAGGTCGTTGAAAAGAACGCTGCTTCTGCCGTCACTTACAAGGACGTGCTGGTCAAGATGCCGTCTCGGCTCTGGAATCATCCAGAGCC
Organism: Striga hermonthica; assembly: GCA_902706635.1. Classification (NCBI taxonomy): domain Eukaryota; kingdom Viridiplantae; phylum Streptophyta; class Magnoliopsida; order Lamiales; family Orobanchaceae; genus Striga; species Striga hermonthica. The sequence continues at coordinate 2,611,492 of CACSLK010000984.1, forward strand.
GCATAAGGTGGAAAAATACCTCCACTCTCTGCTCCCCGAGGCCGACAAGGCTCGCGTCGAAGGGAATGACTACGAGCGTTCTTGTTATGCCACTCAGTGCCTTACTAGGGTATGTGCTTTGTACTTAGTTAAGCGTTCATGTTTGTGTGTTCTTGCATTTCTTCATTATTCGTTTCTTTGTGTAGTTCTTAGCGGCCACTCTCCTCGCCTCGAGGCGGGTACCAAAGCCGCCACTTTTTCTACTAAGGCCCTCGAGGGGAAATACGAGGCGCAGCGTAAGGAAATTGCCCAGCTAAAGAAAGAGCTGGAGGGGTCTAGAGCGTTGGTCGACAAGCTAAGATCCGACAAGGCCGTGGCCCAGCATGATAATGAGAAGCTTTGAGCCGATCTCAAAAAGGCCCGAGAGGAGGTGGTATTCGAGAAGGATATCGGCATCGTGCAGGGCCGAAGGTCATTTCTAAGGACCGACATAGGTTCTGCCTTTGTCGAGGTCAACTCTCTGTGTGGCTCAAGGTCGCTTTCCCTTTGTCTCTTTTCACTCGACATTGGCTTTTTCCCTTCATTTACTTCCGCTCGTTGGTTTGTTCTTACTGCTATCTGGTAACAGGTTCTTGACAGCCTTTGGTCTCCTCGGGCCTCCCCTACTTTATCTCTAACAGGGAACTTCAGCTTCATGTGATAGGTCGACACTACTGCTTGGCATGTGTTGAGCGCTCTTCTTAGAATCACATTATAAGCCGACTCGACGTCGACTACAACAAATCGTACCATCTTTACTTTTTTCAAGTCGTCTTCCCCGAGGACGACAACGAGCGTGGTTTCTCCTAGGGGTGCGACTTCCGAGCCATTAAATCCAAAATGTGAGGTGTGCAGAGGTGTGAGCTCGATGTCGGGTTCTATCCGTTTAAGGCAATTGTAAAAGATCACATTCACCGAGCTTCCCGTATCGACGAAGATCCTCTGCACTTCATAGCCTGATATTTGAGCAGTGCTCATTAGAGCGTCATTATGAGGGCTTTCAACCTCTCCCATATCTGTTGGCCCAAAATTCATCACTGGACCGTCTTCCTCCACCTGCTGCACTTCAATTTTTCCGTGGAGCCCTCGAGCATATGCCTTTCTGGCTCGATTTGAGTCTCCATAAGTCGGCCCTCCAAATATCATATGAATTATTCCTCTTTTCTGAGGGAGCTCCTCCTCGGGTTTCCTCGCGCTCTTGCAAGGGCTCTTGCTTCTTTCCCTTCGCCGACTAGTTCGATCTCGATCCTTATAAACGAACTCCTTTAGATGGCTTGCTTTGATTAGTCTCTCTATCTCATTCTTCAGGTGTCGACATTCGTCGGTATTATGCCTGTAATCCTTGTGGAATCGACAATACAGATCGCTTTTGGGCTTTGTTGGTCCATCCTTTCTCGTCTGTGGCCACCTGACAACACTTTCGCGAATTTCTTTCTCCATTACCTCCAATATCCTTGCATTCGAGGCTAACAGGGGGTATATTGAGTTGTCCTCCATCCCCTTGATCGCCCCTCCCTTTCTGACTTCGGGGATCCTTTCCTTTCTACCGACGTGATTGGTTTTTTTATCCTTTTTCTCCTCCCGAAATTCAGTTTTTGCTTTAGCCGCTTGCGAAAAATTGACTTCGGCTTCCTCGACATTCATGTACTTGGCACACCTTCCTAAAACCTCATAGAACAACCTCCCAGGTCGCTTTGCTAAGGAGTTCCTGCACAGTCCTAGGAGGAGTCCTCTAGTGAGTCCGCCCGACTTGATTTCCTCAGTGGCCGAGGGGACGTCGACGCACGCCCGCGTATATCTCGCCACGTAATCCCTCAATGATTCTCCTTCCTTCTGTTGCATGCCTATCAGAGTAAGGTAAGATTTCTCTTGGGCATTCACACTTGCAAATTGGTTTAGAAAACTTGAGCTAAATCCCCCAAAGTCCCTGACAGCTCCCGGGGGCAATTGATGAAACCAGTCTTGCGCAGGTCCTCGCAGAGTCGTCAGGAACGCTCGACATTAAACAAGGTCGTTATAGCGGTGCAGTACTGCCATGATTTCAAAACTCCTCAGATGTCAAGAGGGATCAGTCGACCCACCGTACCAGATGTTAAGCTCTCTGAACCCCTGCGGCAAGTCGGCGTCTAGGATATGCTGCGAAAAAGGGTGTCCTCTCGAGCCCCCCATTTTTCTCCCCTCGACTCGAGCCTGCAGATCTCGCACCTGAGCTAGTAACTGCTCGAGGGTGTCATTTCTTGCTTGCGGATTGACAGTTCTGACGAAATACTCCTCCTCGTCTGCCCTTCTATTCTGTCTTTCGTGGGATTGAGCCTGCTACTCATGCTCCGGGGGATACTGTTCGGTTTGAGGTTGCTCGACCCTTTGTCGGTCGATTATGGGTTGCTCGACTTGCGTCTGTTTGAGTTGGGCCGCTACTGCCTCTGCGATCATTCTCTGCATCTCGCTTCTCGTCATGGTCAATGTCTATTCCTCGACTCGGGGTGGTGGTCTTGTTTCAGTCGATGCATGACCGTCCACCCCTCCGCACGTGTCCCTCACGTGACTAGCCTCCCCTTGAGTGAGCACTGGGATCTTGACTCCAGGCGGAGTGATAGGTGTCTCTTCTCCTATACGCAACCCCGAAGGCGCGTGTGCTCCGAACGGTGGAAAACCAAACACTTGGAGCGGTGGCCTGGGGTTGGGAATCGGCGGAGGCCGCTTATCAGTCCATGCTGTCCTGAAATCCTCGTTCAAATTCTTTTGTAATCCTTCCTTCTCAGCCATTAGAGACATATTAAAGCTAGGTGTAAAGCTCTTAATTCCTTCAAGAACTCCCCATAGACAACGCCAAAATGATGGGTCTCCTTTCAGATCTGGAATGAACCGGTGGAAATTCGCTCAGATCTGGAATGAACCGATGAGAACGAGCTTAGATCTATCTTGATGGCTTCCAAATCGCCGTTGAACCGCGAGAACACCTGCAAGAACTCAACGCCGGAGGTGTTTCCGGCGTAGAGTCTCCGACGCTCAAGTCAGTATGTGAAAAAGATGAAGAGAGCTGCTCTGAGAGAGCAACAGCAGTAATGGAGAAGAATGTAGAATGACTGGGAGTTAGGGTTTTGGGAGTTACCTCAGCTCCTTTATATAGAAGTAGAACATTTACCTGAAGTCCCCAAAATGCCCTGGCCGACTTGGAGCGGTGGCCTGGGGTTGGGAATCGGCGGAGGCCGCTTATCAGTCCATGCTGCCCTAAAATCCTCGTTCAAATTCTTCTGTAATCCTTCCTTCTCAGCCATTAAAGACAGATCAAAGCTAGGTGTAAAGCTCTTAATTCCTTCAAGAACTCCCCACAGACCCAAAATACCCTGGTCGGTTCGCATTAGGTCCACCTCCTAGTCAGCATCTAGATCCTTCCTTATCTTTGGCAGTTTCCTCATTATCCGTAACAGCTTTCCTTTGATATGTTGAAGTGTACTGGACTCGTCGAGATCTTATGAGCTTCAAGACCTCTTCAGTCGACTTGGGATATCGACTTGAGTCGACGTGGTCATATTCAATCGTTAGTAGGTATAATACGTTTGACGTCGGCCTGATGGAAATCGACTTATGCTAGCCGACATGTGGAAGTCTACTTAGACGAGTGCCGGGACCCTTGACCGTAGAAATCATGAAGAATCTGTGGACAGAGTCGACTTTGCGTAAGTAGACTCGGTAATCTCTAAACTGTAATGATATGAACCGTTATACGACAGTGTGGCTATATCATACTACTAGTAGATAATTTTGTGAGAAATGCTACATTGCCAATATAGTGTACAATTAGGTTGACAACACAAGTAAAAAAAACTATAAAAATAATAAAAATAAAAAAGTGTTAGTTTATTCGTAATGATTGTTTTTAAATTATTATTGGTAATGAAGAGAGAAGGCAGTTGGAAATTAATGTAGTAGTACATGATTTCACGTGTTTAATACGGTTAATTATATAAGTTATGTGCTGCAAAATTGGTCATTCCGTTGCGATATTTTGTCATGGGCAGTAGTGAAATTTCACAGACACGCCATCCATTTTTTATGAATTCGGTTCAATTTTTAATTTTTTTTAATTACTTAAACACGTGTTACTTGTCTATTTTCGGTCAAAATCACATTTTAGATTAATGGAGTGAAATATACCACAAATGGCGCGTTTCCAAATATATGTAGACAAATTAAATAAATTATTGTAAACACAATCTGATTCAGTATAACCCTAACTGCATTGAGTCACTACAAATTCAGTTCCCAACACCCAAATATGACGGGGTTGAATGAGTGTTATTATGGCCAAACCTTCTGTAATTCGCACGTCGTGGACTTCAGAAAATCCTGGAAGGCGATTCAATTCTTGCGCTGATTACATGGTAGGGTTCGCCAAATTCACTGATAAACCCTAATTTTTGATGAATTTCATTTTTTTTTGTTTTGGCAGCGTGGAGGTTGCAATTATTTTTCGTGGTTTTATGCTCCAATGTGCAGTCGTTCAAAACAATTAATTCCTGGGCTGCTGCGTAAATCTAATGAGTTTCGTGATGTCGTTCAAAAATTGGGTGCTGAAATGGATAAACTTATAGAGGAAAAACGATCGATGGAAATCGAGACCAACAAGATGCACATGGAGCTGCGTGATCTCCTTCAACATTTTAAAGATGAAAACAAAAAACTGAAGGAGAAAAAAAGATTGTTGGATATCGAACACAAACAGATGCAAAAGGTCATCCAGAAGAATAGAAGAAAAACAATGTGTTTGTCGTTTATAGTTGTGTGCATTATTTTGTACTTTTTTTTTTCATAAATTCCATTGATAGACCAATCTAGAGATGATTCCATAACATATTGTTATTCTGTTGGTAATGGTTCCTTTTTTTATGGTTGTAGTTTATTATTTTGTTTATTAATTTTTAGATTTTCAAATATATTTGTTTAGTTTTTGGGTTTTTTATTAAAAAAAAAGCCTTTTTGTTTTGTTTACATAAAGTTGTTCAAACACAGATATGGACTTTACAATTTATTTGGGACAATTTATTTTGTGAAGCCCAAATAAATTGAAAATATACAACAAAGCCATTTAATATGCCGAATGATATTGAACAGCCCAGGTACGGGTAGGTGAAATTAAAGAAGAGCTGCAATAACACTACTTCCAGCTATAACTGATTAGCCCAGGTACGCTACCAGACAACTTCTTCATCGCTTCTTCTCTATAATTTACAGACAGGAAGGGCTTAAGATCAACTCTTGGGAAAATGGCAATGACGGTTTCAGAAGTGAATACATTTATCAAAATCATTGCAGACCAAAACGCACACTTTCTGGTAAATATTTAGTATAATTTATGTAATGTGTTATTTATTCTAAACCCTACATTTTCTTACCGTAATGTTGTTTCAATCGTTTCTACTCATACTGATAATGTGAATTCTAGGCTCTTCCCCCTGCAGTTGATTTATATTTTGAGGGGCTTCTACCCATCAATTGTACATTTCATAGCGACTCTATACATTCGGGAAGAAAATGGAATATGAAATTGGAACAATGTGATAACGGGATTTGTTTGACAGAATGATGGATTAATTTCAAGCTTGAGAACAATATTAACTGGGCTGATTTTGTGGTTTTCAAATTAGTAAAACCAAACAACTTTGAGTTTTACCACTTTGATCATAGCTGGACTCAGAAGAATCGGTTAATTAGTCGGTATCGTGTGCCCGAAGAGTCTGACTGCAGTGACCCAAAATTATTAGAAGTTGACCGATTTATGTTAATTAACACATTCCCCAATAGCGAAAATCATTTGGTAAGAGTGATGTTTTGTGTTTGATTTACCTAAGATTTGTTCATATGTGTACAGTATCAGTTATACACGTTTAAAAAATACAGCTTTTCAATATTTATCTAAATATGGCACTTGTGTTTATAAACGAATTGTGTATCTCACATGAAATCGGCATTTTTCTTAGGCTATCCCCCCTATGATTGGCTTCCATATCGAGCATTTGCTTCCAATTGAATGCACCTTACAGAACAGTGAGGGTGATGATGCATTCAGATGGCCGGTTGTATTAAGTGCCTTGGAACGAAGATTGGGTTTGCAGATGGATGGGAGGACTTTTCGAGGGAAAACAATGTTGAAAAACATGACATCCTAGTTTTTGAACTTGGAGGCCCAGACAGGTTTTATGTTTTTTATGGTTTCAAACGATAATTATTTTAATGACTATAAAACTCATGAAGAGTACAATCGACGTGCCCAAACAGGTTCATTGTCAACCATTTTGACCTTACATGTTCTCGGGGTGCCCTTTGATCTGCTTTGGGACCTTGCAATCAACATGATGAGCCAGTGGATGACATGGAAGACGAAGTTGTTATTGGTGGGTTCCGTATACAGGCTTCCATCACTCTTGTTACCCGTGATCGGCAGGTAAAATATATGTACTTGCAATTGTATAATTTATAATATTGTACCCTTACATTTTTTTAATGTATTATTCTTAAAAATGTTAATGACTTAGTAATAACTAATAACTACTTCTAATGATGCACTATGAAACAGACGATCCCATCTACATACTGGAATCAAGTGTTGATGAACAAATATGATGAAGTACAATCTGCTAGTATTCGTCATGGGGGAAACCAGGGATCGTCCATGTGAAGAAAGAAGGGAACAGGCACATATTCACAGGGCTGAAGTCTTTCGTCCAAAATTGTCAGATAGTTCAAGGCAGAAATATATTTTTTAGGAAAGTACAAGTTGAGGGCGATGATTTGGTGTTTGACGTAGATTTTGTAACTATGTAATTTATTTTGGGATGGTGTGGATAGATGAACATACATTCCTTTTTGTGTTTTGTTGAAGATGGTCAGATGGTTGAACAATATAATTATGAAAGTACAGGTTGTTGTTATTGCTGAACATGTGTTTTGTTTGTTTAATGACATGGATTCTGATTGCTGGTGTCTTGGGGCTTTTTGGTTTCTCTTTTGTTTTTTGTTTATGTTTGTCTTACGTGTCGTTGGCCTTTGTTGTATTGTACGTGAGTTCTTGTTTTTGTTCAATTTTCAGCCCGTTGGTTGGTCGTCTGCTTTAAGTCATCTAGTATTGCCAATATACGGTTCTTAATGTCAGTAATTTTGCAGTTGTTTACAAATTGTTGTAAAATTATGCTATATTGCACTAATCTACTGCAAAAACAAATTGTGTGTATTTCCATTGTTTAACAACGACTACAAATCTGTGAGTGTATTCAGTGTCTATTCATGTATACAATACATCAAAATACTTTTAAATTTTATTACTTCACATTCATATGAAAAACGTACAATTACATATCAACTCATACAGTCACAACAAATGCAATTGTCAAATACATCTCCATCTTCAAAAGCTAATTACTCCTTCAGTCACCTGAAAATAAAAATCCAGGAGGTGATCACTGCCCTCATCAATCATAACTCCTCTCTGTTTAATATTTCCTGCAACTGGTAGAGTTCGAGTAAAAAAATTCCACACAAACAACTTCAGTTTGCATTTTGATGTCCAATCTCCAACAACTTGATCTTGCTCTTTTGTCTCTGTCAGCTGTATCATTCCCCTCATCTGTATCCAACAAATGCAGAGTAAGCTGATTTGCCTGAGAATATGCCTGATAGATCCACAATCCAATACCATCTCTCTTTTTTGGTAGGGTAAAAAGATCTAAGTTTCAGATTTTCATATACCAGATAATCATCAAAAACTACTTCAGCATCTCCACATTCCACCCCATCCCCCCTTCACTCCTTCAATCCAAGAATCCTTGAGGTGTTTATCCCATCCTTGAGAACACAACCATTATGAAGGTAGTGAGAGCCATTACACAACCATTATTAGATCAAAATCGTGTATAGCAATAGCAAATTAATAAATAAAACAACACAGTAATCAACCTCACACAGACATTTCGTCGATTAAGTAATATGTTTGTTAATTACATCAGAAATACAACAAATCAGTCTCTTCAATACCCCGCATCCTCAAATCAAAATCCAAATTAGATCATAACAAGGAAAAACTCGCAATAAATCAATTATCGAAATTATTTATATATGAATATTAAATTGCACAGATCGAGTAAATACTTGCATCGCTAAATTTGAACACGAATTTAAATACACAAATGCACAATTGACAGAGTTAGGTTCCAGTTTCCATTCAAACTATTTACCTTCATTTATCTTGCCTACGATTGGGATTTCCAAATCAACACGAATTTAAATACACAAATGCACAATGGATTTTCGATATTCCTTCAACAAGTTCATACATAGCTTATGAATATTGTATGTCTTTGAGTTCTGGTGTAGAGTATGGCTCTGCGAGAAGTCTATATGAAGATGAATTTTAGAGATGATCGGAAGAATGCGATGAATGTATGAACATGAATTTGTTTAATTAAAAAGAGGTATAATTGAAATATGTTAATGTGTTTGGGTTGAATTTAAATTTATGAATAATTGAACACCTTTTAAATAAATATTTTAACAGTTAAACCTTTTTTTAATTAGTAAGGGCATTTTTGTAATGGCCTATATGATTTTTTTTTTTAAGTTTATTATGAAATGGGACACTTGGCAATAATTGAAGGGGTACTTGTTGTTATGTATGTACGAGGCATGTACGAGAGGTACCTGACAGTAGAATTACCCAAGTAACTAATATATATCTGACTTTGATTTGTTTCTTTCAATTAACTATTGAATTATAAATGTATTTTAAAAGTTATAATTTTGTACTTCTTTTCGGTTTTACATATATTATATATCAAAATTAATCATCTTTTGATGATCTTCGATTTGACATCCTTATTGTATATATGAAATAATAAATTATATTTATCTTTATAATAATAATAAATAATAATATTTATGAAAATTTATTAGTAAAATAAATGTATTTATCAATTGATATATTTATTTTTAATGTAGTTATATATTGTAAGTTAATAATTATTAAAAATAACACAGGTAAGTCGCACAAATAAAAAGTTTTTATGCTAATATATAATAATATATATATTTTTGTAAAAAGTATTTAAATTTTCAACTCATTTTTCTCATTAATTTTAGACTTTAAGAAAAAAATTAGCAAGCACTCGTGTAATACACGGGTGTTATACTAGTGTATAATAGAATGGTATTTGATAGGAATAGAAATGAGTTAGAAGAATGAAATATATATATATATATAT
>CACSLK010000984.1:2653714-2664460 GCA_902706635.1 Striga hermonthica
AAACAACTCCAACAGTCATCCCCTCCAATTCTTAACCCGCAACTCCAACAACGTCATCATCACGAGGTTATCAACAAAAATCAAATGAGGCTCAAAAGGGGAGACTAGGAAATAATTTGTAGAGAAAGAAAAGGATATAATACAATAAACACCTTAATCATATACAAAACTCACAATTCTAATCAATTTATTTCGATGCAGACTCAGGGCAAGTTCTAATCGAACAAGAGCACAACCAATGTATCACAAGAAAACAAATAAGGCTCAAACCTCACTAGGTAGATATATGAATGTCAATGAAAGTAATCAACCAAACATTTCATCACGCTATGCCGCATATGACCAACATCACAACTCATCGAATTCATCAAACAAGTCTTAACTAATCTTGAAATTTCCAAAGTCCATACTCAAAAAATATACAAAACCTACACTAGACCGGTCCACCACATAAGCATGCAAAAAGTCAACTTCCCCCACACTTAAAATAAGACAATGTTCTCATTGCTTCAACACATAACCGGGAAGTCAAAGAACAAGACATAGTAATATCACATAATTAACCAATACTAGCAGCTAACACAATAACTCAGAATAAAGGACACAAGGAAGAAGCAACTCAAAAAGATAAAAAGAGAAAAGGTGTGCAAACCGAAAATATATCGAGTAGAGTAAGCATGCACGTGTAAGTCACTCGCTCCCGCTCAGCCCCAGAACCTCGATATTCCTTGTTCAACTCAATCCTCGTGCTCGAGCTCGAGCTCGAAAACTAGATCCTATCAAGAAAACATCAAATCTCCAAAACTCCAATTATTCAAAGATAAAACTAAAAAGCATAAAGGAAAATATCTAAGAAAGCAATAAGCCACTTGGGTTGCCTCCCAAGAAGCGCTTCTTTAACGTCATTAGCTTGACGAAACATGTGAGGAACTCAACCGGGATCTAAAAAGAAGTGACGATCGTGCCACGCCTTTGTATTCTCTAGCAGTGGTAGCATGGGAAGTGTGGCAAGAAGGCGGGCATGGTGGATCTGGGTGGCTATGTTCTGAATGAAACCGGTGTGGGCACGAGCAATCCCCAGTGATTGACATAGAGCTTTTCCCACCCGAGCTCTATCGTCATCCTCGGGGATTATGAGAACATCCGTAGAACAAGTCGAGCTGAATTCGACCCACTTGGTAGCACAGTGTAATGGCTCCGAAGGTGAATGCTCCAATTCGGTGGCAGGAGGAGGGACTCGAGAAATGGTGACATGGAATTTTTGGTCAAGTCCACGAATCTCTTCCTCCAAAATATGATCGTCTCGCTGGAGTGCATCATCTTCATCTTCGGTCTCACACATGTGCATCGGAATGCATGTTTGGGCACCTACCATAAGATGAGAGTCGTCGACTTTCAACTCGAAAGAGTCGAGACGTGCTGTTAGATTTTCTATTTGAGCATTCAGTCGAGCACACCCGAGCTCAATCTCCCCTTCTCGGTTTGCTTGGGCCATCATACTATCCAGGATGAGATCAAGTTTGGCATCGTATCTCGAAGAGTCATCCTCAAGCTTATCGAAAGGTATGGGTGCTGGATGTGGGTCCACAACCATGGGCTCATTGGCTCGTGACACGATAGAGTCGATGCGCCTCGCTAGACTCTCCAATTGCTCGCTCAGACGGGCACATTTGAGCTCAATCTCTACTTTTCGGCTTTCTTGGGCCCTCATTCGATCAAGGATAAGATAAAGCTTAGCGTTGAATGCGTCTTCTTCTTCTCGAGCTGCTATAAAGGTAAGAATTCGGTCGAGCTTCTCGTTAAACACATGGGACTCGTAAGACTGCTCGACTGGGTAGGGATCCCAGTACTGCTCGGAAGAGTATGAGTATGACTGGTCGTGGTACCCGGTGTGATAGCTCGGCTCGTGAACCCACGATTGGGTGTGCGGATAGGGAAAAACACGGTTGAAGTTCATAATTCCTGCACACCAAAACAGAACAACCACACGTAGCCACCAAAAGAGAGAAAATAAAGAATACAAAAACAAAGACAAAGAGAAGAACAAAGATTTACGAAAGAAATAACTAAAACACGATAATTACAAACTAAAGAAAACACGAAAAATAAAATGAATACCAAAACCAAATGTCCTACTTGCCTTCCCCGGCAACGGCGCCAAGTTTGTTGTAGCAAATTATTTTTATTTTTATCGAGTACCGAATCAAAAGATTTGTTCCCCGGGTCGATCTCTCGAGGAAGACGGTTCGGAATTTAGCGTTGGTATTAATCACACACGAAAAGAAAATAAATCCTAAACACTCTAATCAAGGATGATTTGGAGAAATAACTAAAACAAGCTAGAGCTAGAAAGGCAACTTAAAGAAATAACAATTAAATCTCTAGAGAAAAGGAAGAAATTCTAGGGGTCGAGAAATCTCATCAAGTTTCAAACTATGTTGAACGATTATTTGTTCGGTTACGAGATTTAACAAGCCTACACGTCTAGAGGGATATGCTCAATAACTCTTCGTAACAAGAGCACATACATAAACGATAAACTCATTCAAACAAGCAACACATAGACAATACATTTCCGAACAAGTCTACTCTATACGAGCCTAAATCGACCGACATCTCCCCTCTTGGTTCTAAACGTCGATTAACTAGGTTAGAATGGTGATCAACCAACTAACCCTGTAATTCACACAACTCGCATAGATTGAACAAAACACATTCCACATAATTCAAACAAGAATCAAAATTCCTAACCCTAGGTGAATGGATTACCTCATGCTTAGATTCAATCTCATGTTAACTGGAATTAAGAACATTAAACCAATCAACAAAAATAAAATAGAATTGAAAAACTTACAATCGGATTAAGACTTGAAAGATTTCAATCCAAATGTCTTTGTGTCCAACAATCCAAGCATGAGAAAATAAAAAGAAAAAGAAAAGCGGAGAAAATTATCCTAACAATATTGAGTTTTTGGTGAGGAAACTTGAAAGGAACGATATTGGGGGTTGTTCCTTAGGTCTGGAGGTTCGTTTTGATATATAGTGCTAAAAAAACAGAGCTAAATGAGTAAAAACGAGCAAAAATAAAAACAGGGGTCGACAGAGTCGCGAGTTGACTCGCGAGTCGCGAGTTGGACGGGTCGCTGGGCTGCTGAGGCTCTGTTGATGTCGCGATTCGCGACTTTTCTCTCGCGAGTCGCGAGTCGCGACTTTGTGCTCCCGACTCGCAAGATTCTGGGCTGCACTGCGCCATTTTGCGTTTTTGCCTCGTTTGAGCTCGTCCGAACTCGGAATTGAGTTCTGTTTTTTCCTATGCGTCGGTAACGAACCCCTCTATCCAGTTATGCTCTCGAAACCAACTTTTCCTGAAGATAAAATTCACCCGAATCTTTCGACCTACACACCAAAAACGACAAAACACAAAAGAAAACCGAAAAAACAAACAAAAAATACCTAATGACTCAAAATGAAGGAAAACACATAACAAAACACGAAACTCAAGAAAAACTAAAGAAACGACCTAAAACGGGGGAAAAAGAAAGATAAAATAAATACAAAAAATGGAACAAAAATGGGACAAACAGTTCCTCGCGGGTGGGCAAGTGTGAACGCAAATTCCCCGTAACGAAGACCTTATAGCCAAGTGAAGATGCATGAAGACGGGGGCATAAAGATGAGCGCAACTTCAAGCCCAAGGACGAGCACAAAAGCATGAGTGTAAAAGAGAAGTCCAATGGCGCAGAAAATCCATCATGTTTAAGGTCACAAGGCTGGATGGTCGCATGCTTCGACCACCTCCAGGGGTGGGCATGTGTTCAAAAATTTAAAATCCATCATGTTTAAGGCCACGAGGCTGGATGCTCGCATGCTTCGACCACCTCCAGGGGTGGGCATGTGTTTGAAAATTTAAAATCCATCATGTTTAAGGCCACGAGGCTGGATGGTCGTATGCTTTGACCACCTCCAGGGGTGGGCATGTGTTCAAAAATTTAAAATCCATCATGTTTAAGGCCACGAGGCTGGATGGTCGCATGCTTCGACCACCTCCAGGGGTGGGCATGTGTTCGAAAATTTAAAATCCATCATGTTTAAGGTCACGAGGATGGATGGTCGCATGCTTCGACCACCTCCAGGGGTGGGCATGTGTTCAAAAATTTAAAATCCATCATTTTTAAGGTCACGAGGCTGGATGGTCGCATGCTTCGACCACCTCCAGGGGTGGGTATGTGTTCAAAAATGTAAAATCCATCATGTTTAATGCCACAAGGTTGGATGGTCGCATGCTTCGACCACCTCCAGGGGTGGGCATGTGTTCAAACGTACAAACATCGATTAAATAACGAAGAATGGGTCGACTAATGAAAGCGTGTTGATCATGTATCAAAGTTCGCTTCCATCATTCTCTGAAGTCCACTTTGGTCTTTCTGTTGAAGAGTACGACAAAGGCATCAAGTCAAATTACCAAAGAGCATTATTGAAGATAGAAACAAAACATTACCATTTCAAGAATATTACAAAGGTCATCAGAGTACAAAACCAGAGTACGAAAGAAATAGAATACAAAGGTGGCTACTCTAAGGAGGAGGGGCAGCGGCCGAGTCAGCATTGCTCGAGCTGGCATTAGGATCGGGTTGGGGACCAGTGCTAAAGGTTGAGTCGCCTGCCTCATTGAGAGGGCGTCGTCTGATAGATTCGGCCGTTGCGATCAACATGGAGGTCGGAGGGGTCATGCCATCAGGCAGAGTGAATGTTTTCTTTAGTGTGTCCGATCGAGCCAAGGTTCTCTCGAGCTGCCCTGACCACCATTCATGCTCGAGTGGCAAGAAAGGGTCTCTGCGGAAGCTAGAGGGCACTTTGGGCAAAGCATCCCATAGCCACGGGGTTGAGCTGCTCAAAATCGTCCTCGGCGATCTGCTCACCAGCCTTTTGCAGGGCGAACTGAAAACAGTCCACCCCGAAGTCTTGCACCTCCTTCAGATATTGTGGCAACTGCACGAAGTCTGCCACCACTTGCGCGCGATGCTCACGGAGGAAGAGCTGCCCGGTTGTTGTCGCCCAAAGCATTTGCCTTGCTCGGAGAGTAGTGGCATTTGCATAGCGTTGCTTCTCCTCGGCATGAACAACCCTTTCTTTAGCCACGGTGGCCTCTAGCTCAGCCCGAGCTTTCTCTACTTTGGCTCGAGCCTTTTCTGCCTCAGCTTAAGCATGTTCCACTTCAGCTCGAGCCTTTTCTGCTCCGACTCGAGCAGCCCGCTCTTGCTCGAGCAAGGCCTCCTTTTTCTTCATGAAGACCTCTTTCTCCGCCACCGCAACCTCCTTTTCCGCAAGAGCAGCATCTCTCTCCGCGAGAGCCTTTCCTTTGTTACTGAGCTCTTCATCAAGGGATCTAATCTTGACGTCGAACTCTATCTTCTGTTCTGTTTGTGTCTCGCGGAGCTTGGCATTATGCTGCATGAGGGTCAAATTTTTATCCTGCAGATAGACGATGTTGCTCTCGAGGCTTTTAATCAACTTCCTCGAGTTGTCCCGAGCCTCCTTGGCCAGGGGCAAGAACTTGACCAAGCCCTATATAGACAAAATGAAACAGTTTAATCCAGTGGTCGACAAGAGGAAAAGGCGATAATGACGAGTTAGAGTAAACACACGAAAAACAATACATGGGAAAACCATTGGACGAGCTGGTCGCCAACTTCAGGGAGAGTGGCGGCAGTCTTTTTGTGGTCGTCCTCGAGGAGGACGCCTCGAGACGATCGACCACTTCATTCATAGCGGCGGATAAGATAGAGGTGGACTGGGAGGCTAAAGTTATAGGCGAAAGATGGCTATTACGTGATCGTTTCTACACCGCTTCTAGCTGCTCGGTGTGGGAATGCTTGCCAAGAATTGCCTCACGCCCTGCGTCGTCTTGACCGACGATCTCGACCAAAGCCTTGGTCGAGCCGGCGGAAAGGGTTTTGGAGGATTGTTGGTCGAGAGGATATTTTTCTTGGGTTTTTGTTTTGGACGAGGTGTTGGGTTTAGAGAATTTATCGATGGTCTTGGACGAGATGTTAGGGTCGGAGGATTTATCGGTGCTTTTGCCTGGGGGATTATCCTTAGAACCGAGGGCTCGAGGACCGGTTTTCTGAGAGCAGTCATCGGTTTTATGCTGGCGGTCTGTGGTTTTTTTACGATCGTCAGACTTGTGTTGGCGGTTGGTAGTTTTCTGACGATCGTCGGTTTTGGAGGAGGTCGAGATCACGGTTTTGTTATGTTGAGGGTTCTTCCTAGGAGGAGGTGGTGGAGGTTGCCGCTGTTGAGAAGAAGATGGCTGCTTTTGTTGTGGCTGTGGCTGTTGTTGATTTTGTTGTTGGAGCGGTGGTTGCTGAGATTGAGATGGCGGTGGTTGAAGAAGATGCCGCTGTTGAGATGAAGTGGGATAAGAAATATATTGAGCCCCAATGCGTTTGGCCTATTCACAATTTCATGTCCGTAAATCATGAAAGAACATGTTCAGATCTAACCGACCCGACGAGCGAACACGTTCATTGGAAAAATCCTTGACATATCAAGTGTAAAATCGATGAAAAAATAAATTGAAGATAACATTATTCCCCTGTAGAAGAAAATGTATTGGAACCCTTCCTTTATTTGTTTGGTCGCAATGTTTTTGAGAGGTGAAGAGAGGGATAGAGTTTTTAAGTTTCCACGTTTTGGGTTTGAGATTTATGCTTCAATAGTTGGTTCGGTATTTAATTTTTTGACCACAGAAAATGACCTCGTTCTGTAGATATTAATATTTAAGAAATATTGTTGCTTATTATTTCTTATTTTTGTAGTACTTAAAAGTCTTCAAAATGCTATCTATGTCAAAACTCGTTTGCAGTGTCATTAAAATTGTATTCTTTATGCATTATACCTCACCAATTACTACATGTTCATTTGAATATAATAGTGCTTTTTTTTCAAACGACATAAACATACTCATAAAAAAAGGCCAAAAAGGCAATGTACAAAGGCGAGCCCGAAGCAAGGGAAATAAAAGGTTACACACACAACTAATGTAACCTAGACGGAATACCAACTAGCAAAGCTAGAATGACCAACACACATTGGCACCAGCACCAAACTAGAAACCCAACGGAAAACATACATAAATAAAAAGACCCCAACAGGGTAATACCAGAGTGTAAACTCCCAACATTAGAATAAAGGCTACACTGGGGCCAAACCGGGGCCAACGACCCAAACCAAAAACACATGGACCACACCAACACAAACACAACGGTCAGACAACTAAGAAAAACAGAAACATAAACAATAATAAACGAAAACGAAGCCCTACCCTGTGAACCGAACTAAGCTCAACCAGTAGTGAAAGACCGACATAAAGAAAACCTCGGGCACGAGAACCGCTACCGAAACTGCACGAACGCCAACCCCTGAGATAATCCCGAATCGACCCATATCGAATCGAGAGAGCCCCAACCAGCCCCCACGTCAGCCCCACCGAACTCGTCTAACACCACTAGCCATGCTCGATAGGACCAATCCCCCGCCGCCTAACACCACTAGCCGACCAAGGAGAAGAGTGAGGGGCCCGGGCCTTCAACTCCAGCTGCCGTACAAGAACGACACAGGAACCGGGATCCCGCCACACTCATTTGCTCCCGCACCCCCTGACCCCACCACAAATTGCCGAAGACCAACGACAGATCCCCACCAGAACATGTGAAAACCCCGCCGGAGAGCCACAACCCAACAGCCACAAACGAGGACCAAAAGAAGTGCAAAACACCGCAAACCAGAGCATCGCTGGCAATCAAAGAAAGCACCTCCAATCGTCAGCCGATCATCGGCCGGGACTCGCCAACTACCATCTAGACCCAATCAGCGACCACATACCATACCACTGCACCCCAAGCAATCCACAACCACATCGAAAGCGCGCAACACCGGGAGTGGTCCAGGCGGTCAAGGACGACCCCTGGCCAAGCTAAGCCGTCGCGGAGGAAGGCGAACATATCCGATTTTAATAGGCAGGTTTCGTAGAATTAGGGGAAGTAGTTTCGCCTAGTTAGAAAGTGTAGAGTGGGATTACTGTAATAGTGTTTTTAATATGTTGAAACATAAAATTATTTCTTACAATTTAGTTAAAAAACCAACTGCATCCCAAATTATTTAATTATTTAACATTAAAAAATACCATACAATTCTTAATTAATTAATCAAAAAAATTATATTAAAAGTTCAAATTCTTCATCCCAAATTTTTTAATTATTTAACATTAAAAAATATCACATAATTCTTAATTAATTAATTAAATTTTTTTTATTAAAAGTTCAATTCTTAATTGGCACCGTGAATTGAATTTCAATGACAGTTAAAAGAAAATGTTTTGTTGATTATTTAATTAATTAATTAAATTTCTTGTATTTGTTTTGTTAACAAGGTTTATTGCGAAACACGATTATAAAGATGCATAGTTTCCACATTGGATAACAACACAACTGCATAGCCTATATACATATCATCAGTCACGTGTAATCACACTTCGTGACATTCAACCATAAACTGAATATTTTTATAATAAATCAAAAGTCAAATGTTTCGTTTTGCAATAAATATATGAATGATCCTCGCTCCATCAAGTGAGAAATTTAAAACGATAATACAGACAAGAGGCCACAAAAGTTCAATTATCATCACCAATTCGTAATAGTCAACATACGTATATAATCGCAAGCCATTCAACCAACAAATGAAGCCTAATCCATCAGACAAACTTAATTCATATCAAGGTAAAATTTGTTCCACCATAGACTTTTTAGTGTCATGGTCCAGACTGAAGAAAAGATCTAGCTCATCATTATTTTTGCATAAATATCAAGCGACAACCACCTTTTGGCTGGTACTCAAGTGAGGGATTAGACGTAGCGCCACATACACAGTCGTACGTTGCTCCTTTGCAGTTTGTTGGAACCCGACTCCTGTAGCTATATCAGGAAGACATGCATTAGCATTTTCACATAATGAAGACAACATACCAACTATATCATCCTCCACTTGTAAAAGACGTTTTCTTTTCCACAAGCGCTTCCCCTTAGCTGATGCACCGCTTTCACCACCATGTGTCGAAGAAGACTCCATTGCACTTTCATGTAAAGGATCAAAAGAAAAATTTGATACTTCTGGCGGTGTTGTAGGGACCAGTATAGAATCTGGTATTAGCTCTGTGTTGTTGTTGTGTAAGACCTCAATTACCGCACCCGTGAAGCCTTGTGCCCCCACATTGGTTGCCCTTTCTTTTCCAAACACTTCAAGCCAATCACCGTAAAATGGCTAGGACTTTTAATGCATTGTTTTACTATTTGGATGAACCTAGTACAACCCAAATATCCATGCTAAACAGTTCAACATATAGGAATTTCATAAGAATCGCCAAAAGAAGATAAAGTACAAATTTTACTTACACAAATTCAAACTTGAACAAAAAAAAACACACAAAAAAAAGCAAGTCATACCTTGACGTAAGCATTCCACACGTCGTCATTCTTTACCTCCAATCTGTTTCCATGTTCACTCTGCCCGAATCCAGAGGTCCCCATCATATCGGCTAGTAAACCATAACATTATTTTTATCCAAACGATAATCTTTGAAAAAATATGCGGTTCGGCTTTAATGTCTGTACCTGGAAAGACATGATTCATATGTTTTTCCAACAAGGTAGTGTAGCCGGACCGGAAACCATTGTCACATTTTCAACCGCGAGAGACAAGGTCCTTGAGTGTCTCTATTAATGCACGTTCTTCATCGATTGTCCATACCCGACGATGGTCATTTGCCTGAACATTTTGTCCCCCACTAGCAGTTTACTCCATCACAGAACTGGTATCAAATTTGAAAAATGAGGTAAATTCCATATAAGAAAAGTTCAAAAAAATATGGGCTAGTGTATCGTTCCGTAGCATATATTTTAAATAACTAACTTGAACAAGCGGATTTGTTGAATCGTAGTACGCAATCCAGTAACAAAATAACAAAGATTTGTATGCATAAATTGTTTTGCTACAAGCAGAAGTTAGAAATACAGGTAGGAAAAGTCTTAATGAATGCAATACTAGGAGAAACAACACTCGATTATAATGGCACTTCAAACACATAAAACTAATCAATGTTTGCGTTCCCTTTCGTTAAACATATCGCTAAAGAATCTCGCCAATTTGTCCATTCTTCTGTCGGTTCTACAACATCTACATACTCAGGGGGATCATGAGCACCATGGTTTTGGGGGTCATTTTCGTATGAATCTCCATAAAATTCCATCAGACCGACATTCATAGATGCGCGAATTTAATTTTGGAGAAGACAACATGCAAGTGTTAGTTTATTCTACGTGCCTATATTGAAAAAAGTTTTGCTCCTAAGGACACCCGCAATGCATCTTCAAGACGCCAAATGAATGCTCTATCACATTTCATGCTCTAGCATATCTTAAGTTCAACAAGTCTTGATAATTTGACGGGGCTTGATTACCATCACCAAATTCATCTAAATGATATCCGACGCCTCTATAAAGAGCAAAAAATCGATTTCCATTTGTGTAACCACCACAACATAGGTAATAACTTTATGTTTCTAAAAATAAAAAAGAAATGAGGAATAATAAATATTTCACTTATTATAGTTACTAATTATTTATTTTCTGTATGTCATCAACACTGCCAATTTATTTTTACTTACCCATGGGTACACGAAGCCCCCCC
>CACSLK010000984.1:2691403-2705988 GCA_902706635.1 Striga hermonthica
CCGCGGCCGCGAATCATCCCGCGGCCGCGACTTTTCAGCTCTGTACGCCAGCGTTGGAATTTCGGGCATCCCGCGGCCGCGGTGAAGAAAACTGGGCGCTATGTGCTATTTGTTCACCGCGGCCGCGGGAACACTGTCGCGGGCCGCGGTGAAGGATTTCTGTGACATGGCTGTGATTTCCGGGCTCGTATCCACGCATTCGAACTCGGAATTGGATTCCGTCTTTTCCTACTCGACCCCAACTCTTGGACAACGATCACCTCACGGCTGCTTACCGAACCACCTAACCTGCATATTGCCACCACCAAGAAAAACACAGAAAACCGAGAAAAAGAAACA
Source organism: Striga hermonthica (assembly GCA_902706635.1). Classification (NCBI taxonomy): domain Eukaryota; kingdom Viridiplantae; phylum Streptophyta; class Magnoliopsida; order Lamiales; family Orobanchaceae; genus Striga; species Striga hermonthica. The sequence continues at coordinate 2,691,743 of CACSLK010000984.1, forward strand.
AGAAAAACCAAAAACGAGCAAAATAAAGATAACACACGACACGACATAAAATGGACCAAGAACCAAAGAAAATGACCTAGAATAGGGAAAAATAAATGAAAAATAAACGAGAAAAATACGACAAAAATGGAACGAACATTGCTCATAAGGTGCATAAGATGTTGGGATTTAGATGTTGAAGGTTCGTTGTCAAAAGCCATGATTATTCGCGTATTTGTTGTTTCTGTTATACTGCGTTAATGGCCTCGTAAACCTGTTATCTGAAGTCGAGGCCTTCATATGAAATATAGGTTATTCTGTTGTCTTTAAGTGAGCTTTGGAATTAGGTAATTCCGATTTGAAACGAATAAGTTCTGATTTTCATAAAATTGTCGCGCAAGCAGTTTTTTTAGAAAACCCGGCAGCAAATTATGTTAGATATTTAACCCGGTTGTTGTGTCTTAATATGCTCAAACTGAAAAGTGTTCTTCATGTGAATTGTATTATTTTAAGTTAGGGTTCGGTGAGATTTAGAATTTCAAAATTTAGAGTTGATTTGAATTTGTTATGAATTTTTTAAGTTGTACATGCATGCAGTTTTTGTAATTTCGGGCAGATTTGAAGATCATAATGTTGGGCTGTTTTTGACAATTTTAATGTGGCTAAGTGAAAATATGATTATCATGAAACCTGCACACATTATAAGCTTTCATTTGGAGTTAAAATCATGCAATTTAAAATTTTGGTTGATTTTATATGATTTTCAAAGTTGGGGTTACGCCCAGAAATTTCAAAACAATGGCTGTGTACATGCTCAGAATGTTTGCTCTAAAATAATGCCCTTAATCGTGGTTATTTGTAAAATTTCTCTTCATGAAACTTGTAGATTTCCTTGTTTATTTTCTATAAGATTTGAGTTTGCATGAGTTGGAGTTCTATAACTTGAGATATTATTGTTTAAGTGAAGTGCTGTAAATTGATCAATAGTTATTTTGGCAGATTTATTGACCTAAATGTTTTATGCTTAAACTCGGCTGTAAATCTATTTTTGACTTAAGTGTTCAACATAAAAATTTTGGATATATGTGTTAGCTACTCATTGGTTTTGGAATCACCTGAATATCATGCTTATAACTTATGTTATCTTGGAAATACTTAGACCATGCGAGTTGTTCATTTTCATGTCTGGACTGCAACTATGTTTTTTTTGTCTTTGTTTAACTATGTGGTTAAGTGACGTCGCATGAGTGTAGTTAAGTGTTCGTGTGTTGAATAGTCTTTAATAGGACTATTTTGTGTAATGTAGGTGTGTGACGAGTTCTGTTCTTGGCCTACCTCTTTCCGCCGATTTTCTGTGATTTCTTCTACGGATATCAGGTGGGTTTTGAAAAATTGTCTATGCTGTAAATGTTATTACTGTTATAATTGTTTACTTGTGGTATGATCAAAGTATTCATGTGGAACATGTAGCCTTCGATGTGAGCTGTATTGGCCGTCGAACGGTTATCCCCGTAGCTATAGAACGTACCCGATGGCTAGTCTCCTTTATTATTATTGGCAGTCAGGGCGTGAGCCTTGGCTGGTGATCCCCGTGTAAGACCAAGGGCCATTGGGGTGGATTTACTTCTACTGGCCGAGCACTCGATGTGAGACCAAGGGCCATTCGATATATAGCCCACAGTAGTCTATTGATATAGGTGTGCACATGAGAGTGATTATTGATTATTGATGGGATATTGGGATAGATAATTTTTTCGTATACATGCTGAGACCATACCTTATTGATTTATGATTACTGTTTCAATATTGTAAATAGCGTTTACTGCATAGTGGTGAGCACTATTGTTTCCTCTTGTGCTCATCCCCACCTGCTCTTCTTGGATGGAGGTTAGTTTGCGTGGGCACGACGAAGGGATGCGAGTGGTGGTCATAGTAATTATTATTGCTTCCGCTTGATGAACTTATTACTGTTATTAATGTATTTGATTAATGAATATTGGATTATTGTTAAGGAGAGAACTCCTTGTATATTGGAAATTTGAGGAACCCGTTTCGGAGTTGAAATTATGATATTGCTGAAAATGGTTTTAAAAATGAGTAGCGCCTCAAGTGTTTTGAAATAAATTTTGAAAAATTTATTCTGAAATTTGACAAATAAAAGTGGGGCGTTACAGTAGGCAGATTTCGTCGAGAAGCGGCCGTCCTCAGAAAATCCCCATATAATACGATCAGCCGCATTCGTCACTTTTGGTGTAAGAGTACCAGCTATGCGTAAAATGACTGAAGAGGGGAGCACACCATGAAAACTGTCCCATATCCAATTCCCTCTATCATCTACGTGGTCAGCAACCTTCGAAAAAATATTCGCCACACTCGTGTGAGTACGAACAAACTGAATCAGTGGCCCCTCCACACTGAGCCAAGAGTCCAACCAGAAACGCACCGTCCCACCGTTCCCCAAGACCTAACGTACTCCACGCACCACTTGGGGCCACATGCAAATAGCACGTATCAGCGCTGAGCCTGGCCTCCATGTTATAGCTTCCAAGGGCTCCGAGAAATTGAACGCATACTTGGCTCGTAAGGCTTGCACCCACAGTGCCTCAGGCTGTGTTAATAAGCCCCATCCCAATTTCATTAAGAATGCACTATTCACCGACACAAGTCCCGAAGCCCCAGGCCCCCGTCGTCCTTTGGTTGGCACAGGTCGTTCCACGCCACTAAATGCATTTTTCTTTGTTCATTTGTCCCTCCCCACATGAAGGCTCTAGAACGTCGTTCAATTCCATCGGTCGTCGCACACGGAAGTCGCGCGGTCCGCATGCTATAGTAAGGTAACGTGGTGAGCACTGACTGAGTGAGTGTTACTCGTCCCGCCAAAGGCAGAGATTTCATACACCATCCCGATAGGCGCTCCTCCACCCTTTCCAGGACATGGTTGAAGGTAGCTTTCGTCATATGCCCATGTATAACCGGCACATCAAGATATTTTCTTAAATTATCCGTCAATGTAAAATTAAGTAACGAAGCCAGACGGAGTTGGTCCTGAGGTGCTACATTGTTGGAGAATAGAACATGAGTCTTAGGCGTACTCACTCGAAGGCCCGACTCACGACAGAAACGATCAAGCACCCTCGTAAGAGTTGAGGCTTGAGAGTCCGAGGCCTCCAAACACAAGAGAAGATCATCCGCAAACATAAAAAAAGGTACCTTGACTGCGCCTCTCCCTACTGAAATAGGACGCCACTCCCGGGCCTCGACCAGTTCACAAATGAGCTGCGCCAGCCTTTCCATGCAAAGAACGAAAAGGTAGGGCGAAATGGAATCCCCTTGGCGAACCCCCCGCGAGCATTGGAACTCGGCAACCATCGTCCCATTCCAAAGTAAACGCATCGAAGCTGAGCGAACACATGCCATCACCATAGTAACAAAATGCGTAGGATAGCCTGCTAGTCGTAAGGTTTCTTCGATAAAATCCCATCGAAGGTAATCATACGCTTTTTCAAGGTCCACTTTAACTACCATATAGCCCTTTGCCCCCTGAGAAGCCCGCATAGAATGGATGAGCTCCTGCGCCACAAATGATATTGTCAGTTACGTGTCGTCCCGGGACGAAGCTAGCTTGGCCTGGATGGACCAGAGTGGAGAGAGTACTTTTCATGCGGTTCACTATGACCTTCGTGAAGAGTTTATACACAACATTAAGCAAGCTGATAGGCCGGAACTATTTAATTGTGGTTGGGTTCTCAGTTTTCGGGATAAGGACTAGAAAGGTTTGATTCACCCGGCCCGGGACCACACCATCCTGCCACATCTTTCTAATGAAGTCACAGACTGATGGCCCTACAATCTCCCAATTCTTTTGATAGAAAAGAGCATTCAAGCCATATATGCCCGGTGCTTTAAGCGACCCCATATTGTGCAAGACTGTAGTGATTTCTTCATCCGAAATATCGCCAACCATAGCATCCATGTCAAAGGAGTCGATGGCAGGAAAGAGGCTAGCCGTACTCGCATGCGGCAAACGGCTCGACTCATTGGTATAAATAGTTTTAAAGTACCCAGTAGCTAGAGTTCAGAGGGCCGGTTGATCTCTGACGAGATTCCCGCATCATCCAAAAGCTCGGCAATTCTGCCCCGTCTTTGCCTATGCTTAAGTTGCCTATGATAGAAGGTCGTATTACGGTCCCCCAGAAAAGTCCAGTCCCTTGTAGCCTTATGGATCATCAAGTTCCTCTTGCATGATGACCTCTTCTAGTTCAATATGAAGTTGCTTCTCAAGCCCCACCAGCCGATCCCTAAAATAAAAGTTACGACTTCTATGAATGCCACATATACGTGCCAATAACTGCTTCATACGTTGAAAAATATTTCCAAAGACATCGTGGTTCCACTCCGTGGCCCTCGCGGTGAAATTGTCCACAGTCTCCTCATAGGAACCCGAGGGATGCCACGTCTCAGTCAACAAGTCTTTAAAACCCGGGTGGAGCTAGAAACTGAAATGGCTTAACACTACGTGGGGAGAGGACTTGTCGCCTAAAGCTAAGAAGAAGCGGCGCGTGATCAGATAGAACGCGAGGGAGGAGGCAGACACGACACGGCTCAAACTTTTCCATCCAGGTGGTGTTCACAACAAATCGGTCGAGTTTTTCGGCCACTCTACCCTGCTGGGATACGCGGACCTAGGTGAAGAGATGGCCATCTATGGTCACTTCTTGAATGTTGAAATTGAAAGTCCAATCAGCAAACTCGTTGCTAATGTTACAAAATCGCGAAGATCCCCCTAATTTGTCAGACCGACGAAGGAGGCAATTAAAATTCCCCCGCGATGACCCAAGGATCCGAAATTTGATTCACCATCCGTTCCAGCTCATCCCACGCTTCGGCGACCAGCTGCATTAGGACTGGCATAAATAAACGTAGCAAGGCAATCCACATCATCTTTGGAGATCCGGACGTGTATCCATTGCCTGGAGAAAGTTAACACCTCGAGACGAACTTCATCATTCCACAGTAACCAGATACCCCCAAAGAAGCCCTGAGCCTCGACCTGGAAGGAATTGGCAAACTTGCTTTAACACACGAACTTATCAGCATTTGCCCCACCAATACAGGGCTCTAACAAAGCACAAACATCTGGTCGATTTTGTTGTAGAAGGGTCGAAAAAACTCCCCAAAATTCAGGCGAACCCGCACCCTGAACATTCCATGCAATGATATTCATTGGAAACAGTAAAGGAAAAGAATGGAACAACAAGGATCAAGCAAGGTCCTAGACGTGAGATTCCAACACCTCATCCATCCACATTTGAACGTCCGGGTTGAGATCTGCATCCTCCTTCGGTGAAGGGTCCTCTGGCCACGGCTCCTGACGTCAGATGTTTTGCTCCCCCTCCGACATAATGCTATCCTCGATGGGACCCAGGTCATTGGAAAAATGGATATCTCCACTGGGGAGTGACTGTAACGGTCCATTTTCAACAGTAAAGGCTCTATGTTTGCTCGGATTAAGCCCGACACCTATCTGGACAGAGCAAGTACGAATCTGGGTTGTAGTCTGGGAGTTGGGCTCAATATTGCTCTTACTGATCTTGCTCGCCCCATTAGAATCCACCGGTCCGAGACCATTCATCGGGGCCGCAGTCCTCGACAGCACCCGAGTGCCTTCAGGTCCTGGCGCCTTCCCTAGTCCCGTAGATGGTAGATGTCCCATGAAACTTGCTAGCACTTAAAATATTATCGGAGTTTCTTCCTTTCCTCGTCACGACCCGCCAGGCACGCTCATTCTCAGCTCTCACATTGTGCTCAAAGAGGTCCTTTGTGGGCTCCAAAGGGCCCCCCAAACTCAAAAACCGGAGGCGCTGCAGTCGAAACCTCCTTGGCCAAAGTCCTGAACCGAGAACCCACCCCCGAATTCGGCCTTGGGTTGCGTGGTTTGGAGGTCTGGAAATCCCCCTTATCACGCCTCGCATACGTCCAGACATGTTGCGGGACTTGTTTCCACGGTCTATATTCCAGATCCTTCCCGCTCTCCTTTGGCTTAGGTGCATCCCCAGTGTAATCAATGCCATACTTATTCGCTCCGAGGCTGCCATCAGAGGGATTCCCCTCATGGTTCTCCGGTCCTGGGGTAGGCGGTTTATACAAACAACTATGGCTCGAGTCTCCAATCCTACCGCAATGGAATCAAAATTGTAGGTAGGTTCTCATATACCACTTGTTGATGTTTCCCATTAATGGTAAAATTGACACAGAGGGACTTCGTAAGGTCCACCATAACGACAAGCCTCGCAAACTTTCCACGTGTCAATGCGGCGGTTTGTTGGTCGATTTTCACCACCTTTCCCACAATCTTGCCAATCGTGCGAAATATTTTTTTGTGGTACAAATGGGCCGGCATGTCGGGTAGCCATATCCAAGTGACCGTCGAAGTGAGTTCTTCGTTCGAAGTGTCAAAATCTAGTGTCCATGGTTGAACGCGCATGTAACTACTTCTCACGACATATGGTCCACCCGTTAGTACCCTTACTGTGTCATCGTGGATACAGAAGTGAATCAGGTAAAGCCCATTCTCAAGGTCCATTATGTTGCACCCCACCATGAACGGCCACATCTTGGCCATAGTGAGCGACGCATCAATGGTTTAATAACTACCACATTCTTCTAATCATGAGCAATTTGGTCGAAGAAACGTTGGCCTATCTTAATCCCCGGTAGAGGGAGAGAGCAGTCCAACACTATATCGTCTTCCACATCCGAGTCTTGGTCTTCATCATCAGACTGTAATTCCACATGATTCCTCTATTTGTTTACCATGTCGCGGAAGGTCCACCGGGCCTGAGGCGGTCCCTTGGTAAGGTGGGCTGTGGATTCGGAGCCGGCGGGCTTGGATTCTCCAAAGGACTCCCCGCTCGTTTGAGGGTTTTAGACCGTGTTAAAAAAATTAATGATCATTCTAGAATCAATCATTGGTTGCAATAATGATTAATTGATTGGTTGTCATTAGTTCAATCATTAGTTAAGCATTTGTTGTCATTAGTTGGCATATCAATTATTTGAATTCAAGAGACTTCCTTTGATATCTATATATATGTTGTACTTGATTGAGTTGAAATGCAAGTAAGAAGAAGAATTCAAGATAGAAATTCATCTATGCTACTATTCTTAAAAAGCTTCTCATTACCTATATTATAAATATTCTCTTTTTCAATATTATTTTTTACATATTATCATTTCTTCTCTAATTTAATTTAAATTATTTTTTTGATACCAACAGTGGTATCAGAGCCCGGTTGGATCAATAGCTGGGCGAAATTATTTTTTGATATCCTCCTATTTTTACATATCTTGTCCAAATACCCTACTTACACATATCCTTCTACTTTCATATTGCCTACTAAATTTCAACAATGGCCACTTCCCAAAACACCCACCAAATACCAGTTCCTATTTTTTTCGGTGAAAATTACAACTATTGGGCCATTAAAATGAGAACATATTTTATGTCTCAAGTCCTATGGAATATTGTCGAGAACGGGTATACTATACCCGATGATATTTCTACTTTGTCTACGGCGGACGAAGAAAAATTCGACCGGGAAAAGGAAAAAGACAGTTTGGCCCTTTTCACACTACAAATAGCCATGTCGGAGTCCCTGTTTCCGAGAATTAGCGGAGCACAGACATCAAAGGAGGCGTGGGATACTCTCAAGGAAGAATACCAGGGTAGTGACAAGGTACGTCATCTGAAATTACAAACTCTAAGAAGAGATTTGGAAAATATGAAGATGAAAGAATCTGAGACTGTAAAAGATTACTACACTCGATTAAGAGAAGTAGTAAATCAACTAAAAGCATATGGAGAAAATATTACTGACAAAAGGGTGGTAGAAAAAATTTTAATTACTCTACCAGCCAAATATGATCCTATTGTCACGACGACAGAAGAAACTAAAGATTTGGATCTTTGTCAGTAACAGAATTAATAGGTTCACTAGAAGCCTATGAAAAAAGACTGAGTATGCGTGAGAATGACACAGTTGAAAATGCATTTCAGTCAAAATTAAATTTACGGTCTTAGAATTCTAAAATTGGGGGGAGAAGATTTGGAGAAAATAATAAAAATAAAAATCAAGGTGGAAATAATAATAATCAACAAAAAGGAAAATATTCACCTTGTGGAGTTTGTAAGAAAACCAACCATCTTGAGAAGGATTGTTGGTACCGGAATAAACCACAATGTAAAAATTGTGGTAAATTCGGTCATGTGGAGAAAAGTTGCCGCGCTAAAGGATATCAAGCAAATTTCTCTGAAGAAAATGAAAAAGGAGAAAATTTGTTATTTTATGCAAATTAAGCAACTTCAGAAGAGAAAAATGATATTTGGTTCCTAGATAGTGGCTGTAGCAACCATATGACCGGAGATGAGAAGAAATATAAAAATATAGATAGATCTGTAAAATCACAAGTTCGGTTGGGAAATGGAGATCTAGTAGAAGTTGAAGGCAAAGGCTCAATAGAAGTCGAGACTCAAAAAGGTATTCGTCTCGTTGAAGATGTGCTGCTAGTACGAAAACTTGATACTAATTTATTGAGCGTGGGACAAATGGTGGAAAGAGGATACACACTACTCTTTAAAGACTACTCTTGCACCATTTATGATAACAAAAATAATCCTATAGCTGTAGTAAAAATGCAACAACGGAGAAACTTTCCACTCCGTTGGAAATTCATAGAAGCAGCACTAAAAGCTGAAGAAGATCAATCCTGGCTATGCCATAGAAGGTTCGGGCACTTCAACTTCAATGGACTAAAGTTACTCCATCAGAAAAATATGATGAAAAATCTACCGGCCATCCAATTGAACGACAATCTCTGCGAGAAGTGCATGGAGGGAAAACAGCATAGGAAACCATTTCCCTCAAGCCAAGCAGGAAGAGCCAATCAAATACTAGAGCTGGTACATACAGACGTGTGTGGACCAATGAGGACACCAACCTTTGAGAAGAACAGGTACTTCATTCTCTTTATTGATGATTATACAAGAATGACTTGGGTGTATTTCATGAAAGAAAGGTCCGAAGTCTTCTCTATCTTCAAGAAATTCAAAAGCCTCGTCGAAAATCAAAGTGGAATAAGAATTAAAGTACTTCGGAGTGATCGAGGAACAGAATACACATCCAAGGAGTTTAACAAATTCTGCGAGGATGAAGGAGTCAACCACCAGTTAACTGTCGGCTATGCTCCAGAGCAAAACGGCGTATCAGAAAGGAAAAACAGAACTGTATAAGAGATGGCCAGGACAATGCTCGCGGAGAAGAACATGCCTAAAGAATTTTGGGCAGAAGCTGTATACACTGCAGTCTATCTACTCAACAGGTGTCCTACTAAAGTTGTCCAAAATAAAACTCCAATAGAAGCTTGGAGTGGACGAAAACCGTCAGCCCAACATCTACGGGTGTTTGGGAGTATATGTTACGTGCACATCCCAAAGGAAAAGAGACAAAAATTAGAGGAGAAATCAGAGAAAGGCATATTCCTCGGCTATGCGTCTCAATCTATAGGATACAGAATTTACAGCCTCAAGACTGGTAAACTTATTATCAGCCGAGATGTAGAGTTCGATGAAAATGCTGCATGGAACTGGAAGAAAAAAAAAGTTGAATACCAAAATATCATGGTACCTACACGATGGAGGCAAAATACCATACCAGAAGAACATGAAGCAGAAGGTTCACAATCACCTCCAGCTCCACAAACTTCAAGTCCGAGGACAACAACACCATCAACTGACGAACAGTCATCCTCAGAATCCCCACCGAGAAAAGTACGAACGCTCAGGGAGATCTACGAGACATGCAATTTTGTCACGATGGAACCTGAAAGCTTTGAAATAGCAGTAAAAGAAAAAGAATGGGTAAAAGCCATGGAGGAAGAAATCAGAATGATCGAGAAGAATAAAACTTGGGAGTTTGTCGATCCACGAAACAACAAGGAAGTCATTGGAGTTAAGTGGGTCTACAAGATGAAGCTTAACCCAGATGGCTCAATCCAAAAACATAAAGCACGACTGGTCGCTAAAGGGTACTCACAATTGCCCGGGATTGACTACAATGAGACTTTCGCTCCAGTTGCTCGGCTAGCCACCATAAGAGCTCTAATCGCACTTGCAGCTCAGAAGAAATGGAGAATCTACCAGCTTGATGTCAAGTCAGCATTTCTCAATGGCTATCTGGAAGAGGAAATCTATGTCGAACAACCTCAAGGGTTCATGGCAGAAGGACATGAAAATAAAGTCCTAAAGCTAAAGAAGGCACTTTACGGATTGAAACAAGCCCCACGAGCTTGGTACAGCCGAATTGATGACTACTTCACCAGTTATGAATTCAAAAGAAGCGAAATTGAGCCAACACTCTACATCCAAACCCAAGGTAACGACAACAAACTCATTGTTTCTCTTTATGTAGATGATCTTATTTATACAGGGAACAATGAGGAGATGATTAAGGAGTTGAAAGAAGATATGATGAAGACCTTTGAGATGACAGACCTTGGGAAAATGAGCTATTTTCTCGGCATTGAGGTAACCCAAGAAGAAAACGGGATATTTATCTTACAGAGGAAATACACAGATAATTTATTAAAAAGGTTCAAGATGGACGGCTGCAAACCAGTGGCTACTCCCATGGTTGCAAACGAGAAATTTACCAAAGAAGATGGTACACCAAATGCAGACGCATCAACATATCGAAGCCTGATTGGAAGTCTACTATATCTAACGGCCACAAGACCAGATATCATGTACGCAACAAGTCTACTGTCAAGGTTCATGCAAAGTCCGAGTCAAGTTCACTATGGAGCTGCGAAGAGAATACTGCGATATTTGCAGGGTACTAAAGACTACGGAATTCAATACGAATATAACGAAGACTCAAGACTGATTGGGTACACAGATAGTGACTGGGCTGGATCAGTTGACGACATGAAAAGCACCTCAGGCTACACATTTTCACTTGGCTCAGGCATATTCTCGTGGTCATCTAAAAAGCAAGACTGTGTGGCGCAATCCTCAGCAGAGGCAGAGTACGTTGCAACAGCACTAACAACAAGTCAAGCTATTTGGCTAAGGCGTATTCTTGGATACATGGGAGAGTACCAAGAAAGTCCAACGGAGATATTCTGCGACAACAAATCAGCGATAACAATGGCGAAAAATCCGGTACATCACAGCAGAACCAAACACATTGCTATCAAATATCATTTTCTACGAGAAGCAACTAATGACAAGCAGATAGAGCTCACGTATGTCGCCACTGAAAATCAACTTGCAGATATTTTCACTAAAGCTTTACCGCGACCAAGATTCGAGAGTCTACGCGAAAAACTTGGAATTATAAGAATGATCATTAAGGGGGAGTGTTAAAAAAATTAAAGATCATTCTAGAATCAATCATTGGTTGCAATAATGATTAATTGATTGGTTGTCATTAGTTCAATCATTAGTTAAGCATTTGTTGTCATTAGTTGGCATATCAATTATTTGAATTCAAGAGACTTCCTTTGATATCTATATATATGTTGTACTTGATTGAGTTGAAATGCAAGTAAGAAGAAGAATTCAAGATAGAAATTCATCTATACTACTATTCTTAAAAAACTTCTCATTACCTATATTATAAATATTCTCTTTTTCAATATTATTTTTTACATATTATCATTTCTTCTCTAATTTAATTTGAATTATTTTTTTGATACCAACAGACCGTTTGGTTGCCGGAATAACTTGTCTATCAACAGCTAAAAATTCGGAGTCGAGATTTGGCGGCAGAAAGCCTGAAATTGTCTGCGTGGAATTGGTTTTTCAGATCAAATGTGCCTTTCGGTGTGACTTTTTAAGTTTTTATTGATCAGTCGTGTTTTCTTCTTGTTTTCTGTTGCTTCCTTTTTGTTGTCCGAATTCTCAGGTCCCATGTATTTTGTCTCGTCCTCGTTTTTCTATTTTTTAGGCTGTTCGGAGGTTCTGTGTGTATTGGGCTGCTCGGCTTTTGATGTTAATAGTATTTCGGGCTTTTTCCTTCTCTGTTTGTGAGAATAGTGTGGAGGGCTGATTTTCCTTTCTGTTTGTTAGTTTACTGTTGCGGGCAGATGTTCTGTGTATTTTGGGATGCCTGGTTTTGGTAGTTCATCCAAACCAGACTTCAAATGCAATGTTTAAGCAGATATGTTAATAGTGTTTGAAACGTATAATTACTTGCGAGTGCGCGAAATGTAGTACGAACGTGGATAAACAACATAAATAGCGGAAGCAATAAACCGAAGATTTTAAAACTCTTCAGGGAAGCGTCCCACTTCCCCTAAGAGCTCTTTCATTGATAAACCGTTCAAACTTGTATAGTTTGGACTTACACGACTCGAACTCCCTTCTAGTCAAGCCACAACTACACACGATCCTATCAACTACTTCTCCGGCCACGTCCCGTGGACTTTACACACTCGAATCCCTCGAGCAAAACTCAGTACTTAATCCCTAAGCACTAAAACAAAGTGTTTGTAAAAGAGAAGAAACAAAATGAGTTCACTTCTTCAGCACTGTAAGAACGCTGAAAAACTGGACCGAATAAAATAAAAATAATAGAAACTCTCAAACACTCAATTGAAGCTGATGAATGATGAACTTGATTTGCAGCAGCTCTCTTATCTTCAATTGATTGCTTGAGTAGGCTTATATACAACCTCCTTAAGGTAAGGAGTCTTCACAGTTCTTCCTTTACCTTTTAGGAGTCAATTTCCTTCTCAATTGATTCCTTTTTGATTTGGACGAAATCCTTCATGTATGGTAAGTTTCCTTGATGTAGAAATCGTGCATGTGATTTGGAGATCTTCAGAATTGAGCTTCCAATGGAAAAACGCATTCCAAGAATCTGGTAAGAACATGACTTTCCAAAAATAGCCGATCTTCCAAATCTTCAAATATCTTGTGGTGAATCTTTCCAAATCCTCCTTAGATCTTCTCATGAACGTCCAGAACTCTTCTTGTATGGAAAGCTCATCCTTTCATAGTCCTTGCCACCTATTCCTTGTCCTACAAGCAAAAGAGAACTAATTATGGCATGTGGCATACATGGTAAGTAAATATATAGGATATATATTATGTAATCCTTCTCCTAAAGGATTAGGATTCCATAATACATACTACAATAAATATATACCATATATTATTAATAATAAATATTAGGAACTTAATTAAATCATAAGTAAATAAATAGAAAAACATCCCTTTAATTTATTTTGCTTGCTTAACAAGAAATCTTCTAGAAAACACTTAGGTTTGTCGGACATGATGCCAAACCAATGTTCTAACAATCTCCCCCTTTGGCATTCAGTTCGAAAACCGTGTTTCTTGAAGATAACCTACAAAATAAACTCAAAACAGCAAAGCAATTATCTATATTCGAACATCAGGAAGTAAACTACTCAAACACCTGCATCAGAACAGTTCCTATCAAAACAACTATGAGGACTATGATCAGAGCAATCAAAACACGTCAAGATATCAGAACCTAAGTCAAATAGAGTGACCAATGCATCTCCCCCTGTCAGAATAGACAAAACAATCAAACAGCAAAACATACATGTTCTTACATCCTGTAGAAACATGTCAAAAACAGCAACCACAAGTACGCAGAAGCAAACAACTAGAACATAATCCCGAACATCTTCAGAAACATCCTATTTCTCCCCCTTTTTAGACTGAAATGCCAAAGGCAAATCTCCCCCTGAGTAAGAACATCAAATGAGAAAAATAAAGATGATCGAAGACAAAAGACGTTGCTTGAACTGATCTCTAAACGCTGATATGCTGTCCATCTCTTCTCCAGGCCTTTGCCATCAATCAAAGTGTTTCAGAAGCACATTAGAAAATGATGTAGGAACACAAATCTTTAAGCTAATAATTCATGGAGAAAGACAAATGAAAATGGAGTTCTCAGGTTCCAAAAATGAAGATATGTAGTGAGGGCAGAATGAATGAAAAATGTCAGGATGTAATGGGTAAGGTTTAAAAATCAAGGGAAAGGATGGATACTATGCAGTAAGAACGTTCCCATCAAAACTGAACACACAAACCCATTAACACACTAACGCATGTGTCCAACTATTTCAAAATTAGGAAGAATAAGATTTCATCATCCAAAAATAAATTCCCTCACAAATTTTTAATGCCCAAGTGATTCAATCAAAGAAGGAAATCTTATGCAATATATGCCTAG
>CACSLK010000984.1:2714392-2725275 GCA_902706635.1 Striga hermonthica
GCTCGTGCTCGCCCTTCCATCGCCGATTGACCTCAATTGCTCGTCCGATGGCCATGGGTCCCATCCTTCCAACCCAATACAATCTCCAGCTCGCCATACCCATCCATCCTCCATTCTTTGCCTACCTCTCCTTCGACCTCCCATCTTCCAAACTTGTCTTTTTCTCGTACAAGGCTTGCACCAACACTTCCCTTCCTTAGCCTTTGCTTTGTGTTTCCTTCGAGCTTGCTTGGCCTTGTACTTCCTAGATTTGACTTTTGACTTCGGACCACATCCTTTTTGCCAATCTCTTACACAAGAAGGTCGATATATTTGACTTGATGGCTCCTCTAGCATGTTTTCCAACCATATGTTGAGATCGTCGCCATCCTCATTCTCTGACTCGCCTGGGTTGATGACCACTTCCGTATCATTCCCCTCCTCTTCGAGACTTTCCTTGTCCTCAAGGATTAGAAAATTCAGCGCACCATCATCAGCATTGCTTTGGACATCGACCACCATTGCTTCTCGGGCTTCTACGAGTTGTCGCTCGTATTCTTCTACGTTCCTTCGCTCATGAAGCTCATCTAGATAAGTTTTCTCCCATGGTGTGAGTTCTCTTTCCAAACCCTCCAACATCTCAAGATCTTCCCGATCTAGCTCATCCAATGGTAAGTAAGACATTTTTTTTTTACTCTTTCGAAAAAATCAAACCAAACGGAAATATTATATATTTTTTTTTTGTCTATTGGGATTTAGAGACGCATTGTTCATGTGTTGGTGTGGTTAAAGGATCTGCGAGTTTTTTGTTAGGGTGTTCGGTTTTTCCTAGGCTATGGTTTATCAGTCTACTGTTCCTTTTGTTGTCGGTTCTGAGTTCTGACAGTGATTACTGCAGGAGTTTAGGATTTTTTCGTGGTTAATGCACAATGTGGTTTTTTGTTATTGGTGATGGTGACTGTGCAACTTTAACTCCGGGGACTTAGAACCACGATTCGCACTTTTGCGTTGAGCTCTGCCGGTTAATACGAGGAGATGCGCATTTCCGATGATTTTTGGAGCATGGTTTTGTTCTAGAATTCACTAGTTTTATGTCATATTGTATGCCCACATAATTTAATTGGAATTTTGATCTGATATGGTTAATCGTCAATGTCACATAGATACCTTTGAATGGGAATAAATTGCCTTGTATAGTTCTCTTCTTCTTTGTGTGTGTATTAAAAAAAAAATCAATTTTATTTTCTTTTATGGGTGATTTGTTACCTTATTCGGGTTTGAAGTGCATTCTTTTGTTCATTGCGTTTAACTGAATCATTTATTATTATGCAGGAAGAGCTGTCTAAATTGAGTGATGAAGTTAATCGGTTACAAAGTCAAGTAAGTTATTCGATTTATTGTTTTTTCTTCTTCTTAAGGTTATTCATGTGTCTTCTTATAGAGGTGTTAGATGCGTTGTCACCAACTTTTTCATCTCAATGGTTTTACATTCAAACCACTCTGGATTCTTGAATTATGGTTACTCTTGTGATATTCGTATGTTCAGGTTAGGAAGAATTGGATTGATTTTATGTATGTCTATCAGTCTATGCCAATAACTCTTTATATTGAGTTGAACAAATAAAAGTTTCTTTTACAATGCTCTATTTTCTTTTGTCTTTAGTAAGTATATGACTTAAGAGTTAGCTGTTATTTCAGCTTCAAGATCTAAAAGCTGGTCAAAGTGGAGCAGGAAAGGAAAATGACCGTCACACTAATGAAGTGAGTAAGAATTTAGGTGGTTTCGATGATCCAATTGACCTTGAACGAAGAGAGAAAGTTAAAGATGCTATGATTCATGCATGGAGTTCATACAAAAACTATGCTTGGGGTCATGATGAACTCCAGGTATAGCTTTTACTGATTTTTTATTGCCATTATCTTTAGTTTCATTTTGTAGTACGAATTTAAATTTAAATGGTCAATTTTTTTTAAAAATGTTAAGCTGTTTTTCCTTTCGTCTTTCCAACTGTTTGATAGGAGATCATACTATGTCTAATTGTCTCAATGTTGTAGAGAATTTTTACCCTTATTTTCTTCTTTCTTCCTCTTCTGAACATGAATGTGCGTTTTTTGTTGCCAGCCTCAGTCAAAAAATGGTGTCGATAGCTTCGGTGGTCTTGGAGCAACCTTAGTGATGTAGAGGATGTATACGAAAGGGAAAAGAACAATCTCAAGAGAGAACAGATAATTTTATTTCAATCGATAAACTGTCTTTTCTCTTCTGTTCGCAGTACATAAATAAGGAGTTTCCACTAACTCTACTAAAGCACGATAAATCTTAATAATTAAAGAAACACCCCCGTACTAATAAAATAACACAATTGCAACCACTAAAGATAAATAGACCCAAAAGGAAAATAAAGCAATAAAATAAATGTGTTAGACACGCAAACGGTCATATTTCTGCAAGAACATCAACGCGGCCTCGTCTCCATCATCCTCCCTGGGTTGAGGAGGATTTGCCCTCGAATCCGAATGGGCCTCGTCTTCGTCCGAGTTGTCACCCTCGAACGACACCAAATGCGTGACGTTAAAAACGTCCGAAGTGCGAATATGGGACGGAAGCTTAAGACGGTAGGCATTGGGATTGATCTTTTCCACAACCTCCACCGGACCAATTTTCCGAGCAGATAATTTATTATACTCATGAGCAGAAAATCTATCCTTCGTCAAGACAGCCCAAACAAAATCACCTACCTCAAACTCCACGTGGCGACTACGAGTATCAGCCTGCTTCTTATAAGAAGCCGTAGTCGCCTCCAGCCGGGCCCGGGCTGCCTCGTGTGTTTGCTGCACATCGGCGATGAAATCCGAAGCACGCCGATCGCCACTGCTGTCAGACGGCAACGCCACTAAGCTGGACGGCCCGCGCGGATGGATGCCATAGACCACAAGAAAAGGAGTGAACCCGGTCGCACGGCTAAGAGCCGAATTATGCGCAAACTCCGCCTGACTCAGGCGCTGGTCCCAACTGCGAATGTTATCCCCCACCAAACAACGGAGCAAGTTCCCTAAGGAACGATTCACCACCTCAGTCTGACCGTCCGTCTGAGGATGATAGGCACTGCTGAAGTCGTGTCTAGTGTCTGCCATACGCCACAAACTCCTCCAAAAATAGCTCAAGAAGCGGGTATCGCGATCAGAGACAATCGCCGAAGGCAGATCATGAAGGCGGTAGATCTCCCGAAAAAACAACTGGGCCACATGGACAGCATCAGTGGTCCGTTTACACGGAATGAAGTGTGCCATCTTCGAAAATCTATCCACCACAACAAAAATCGAATCAAAACCCCTCTGAGTACGAGGCAATCCCAACACAAAGTCCATACTGATGGCCTGCCATGGCTATGACGGAATAGGAAGGGGACGGTATAAACCAGCATTCGTGGCAACACCTTTCGATATCTGACAGACACGGCAACGAGACACAAAACGCCCAACATCACGGCGCAAAGAAGGCAAAAAATAAGAGCGACTCACCAGCTCGACGGACCTGTCGCGGCCCACATGATTAGTGCCATGAAGATCAGCAATAAGCTTCTGGCGCAAACTGCAGTCCAGAATACACAAACGAACACCCCGGAATAAAAACCCATCAGTGAGAGTGTACTCCTCACAAGGGCCATCTCGCAAACGAGCTAGAACAGGGCCAAAGAAAGAGTCAGTATGATAGAGATCACAAAGAACCTCAAAGCTAATCACCGACACGCGCATCTCAGATAGTAATAAAGCCCGACGGCTCAAAACATCGGCAACCCTGTTCGAGGCGCCCGACCGGTGTCGGAGGACGAATATGAACTGCTGAAGGAAGGACGTCCACAAAGCATGTCGTGCCGAAATATTATCCTGTGAGGCAAGATGACGAAGAGCCTCGTGATCGGTATACAAAACAAACTCCCGATGAAAAAGATAGTGTCGCCAATGTCGCACAGCACGCACCACCGCATAAAACTCAACATCATACGTGCTATATCGTAGTCGGGAGCCCGACAACTTCTCACTGAAGAAAGACACGGGACGTCCGTCCTGGCTAAGGACAGCACCGATTCCCACCTTTGAGGCGTCGCATGATAGCTCAAATGGTCTCGAGAAGTCCGGTAAAACAAGCACCGGAGCGTGTGTCAACTTGCTCTTAATGAGAGCAAATGCTTCCTCGGCTGCCTCCGTCCAGATAAAAACCTTCCCCGTGAGACAACTCGTGATCGGAGCCATGATAGAACTGAAATGGGAAATAAAACGTCTATAGAACGAAGCCAAGCCATGAAAACTGCGTGCCTCCGTGAAAGTAGTCGGCGTAGGCCAAGCACGAACGACTTCCACCTTGTTGTCATCCACACGTATCCCAGATCCAGAGATCACAAAGCCCAAAAATAGAACCGAGTCCACCATAAAAAGGCACTTCTTCGGGGCCGCATAAAAGGACTCAGCCGAAGAATAAGCAAAACCTCCCGAATGTGCTCCAAATGCTCGTCCACGGTGCGACTATAAATAAGTATGTCGTCGAAATAAACGACGACACATCTGCCAATAAGGTCCCGTAGTGTCTGATTCATAACGCGCATAAAAGTACTCGGAGCATTAGAGAGGCCGAAGGGCATAACCAACCACTCAAAGAGACCCTCCCGAATCTTAAAAGCTGTCTTCCACTCATCCCCCGGTCTAATGCGAATCTGGTGCAACCCACTACGAAGATCCAGCTTGGTAAAGATAGTGGCACCGTGCAACTGATCAAGTAAGTCATCCAGGCGAGGAATAGGAAAACGGTACCGGACAGTAATTTTGTTGATCGCCCACTGTCCACACACATACGCCACGCTCCATCATTCTTCGGGATGAACAAGGCCGGTACAACACATGGACTCAGACTCCGGCGAACAACCCCTCGCTGGAGGAGCTCTTCCACCTGACGTCGTAGCTCCTCGTGCTCAACTGGACTCATCCGGTAGTGTGGTTGGTTTGGCAAAGAAGCCCCTGGAATCAAGTCGATCTGATGTTGAATATCTCGAAGTGGCGGTAGACCCGAAGCAAGCTCGGACGGGAAAACATCAGCAAACTCAGAAAGTAGAGACTGGATAGCCTCGGGCGGCTCCTGAACACCAATGGACTCCGTCCCAAACAATAAAAGAACAAAAGGTGCTGACTGCATCTCGACCGCAAAGGCTGCTCGTGAAAGAAATAGAACAGTCGAAGAACCCGCTGATGGGGAATGACGTGTAGGACTAGGATGCAAAACAATTCGAACCCCGGCGAAGGTGAAGCTGTAAGTGTTACGTCTGCAGTCAAGAGTAGCAGCCAAGTCATACTGCCAGGGTCTGCCAAGTAATAAGTGGCATGCATCCATGGGCACCACATCACACCAGACTTGGTCCCGGTACGTAGCCCCAATCGCCAAAGAAATAAGAGCCCGGTGGTCAACAGTAATAGCACGGTCACGGTGGATCCATGCCAATTTGTAAGGGTGTGGATGGGGCTCGCTCGAAAGCCCCAATTTCGTCACCGCCTCCTGTGAAATAACATTCTCAGAAGAACCAGGATCAATAATAAAGCGGCATACCTTGTCACCAATGGTGCAAGAGGACTCGAAAATCTGATGGCGCTCCACAGGTTCATCAACAGGTGAATGAGGTGTCAAACACACCCGTCGAATAACAAGTGTCGAGATTATATCCCCGCTGTGATGTTCCTCGCTCAATCCGGGCTCAGTATCAAAAACAGGAGGACCATCATAATCATAATCTGCAGCCACCTCCTGTTCGCCACCATCCTCAATAAATAAACCACGAGATGTCGAGCCTCGTGCACAGGTCGATTGGCGATGTCCATACTCGCCACAACCAAAACACCGTAGCCCGCTACCCGAACGAACACCGGTCGCCGCTGGAGGAGGTCCGCCAATGCCCGGCTGCCGTTGGTTGCCTGACCCGACCAAAGGAAAACGTCCAGGTGCGGTCGCATGGCTCGCGCCAACTCCGGATGACGGCAAAATGCAGCCTGATTGCTGCAGCCCCCCAGTTGCTGGTCCTGACTGTGTGGATGAAGGAAAAGTCGAGCCCGTTCTCCTGGCCAATTGTTGTTCAACAAGACGGGCCCTTTGATGGGCATCAGAAACGGACTCCGGCTTGACTATATTCAACATGTCCTGTATAGCCACCCTCAACCCACTGACATATCGCGAAATCAATTGAGACTTAGTCTCACGTACTTCAACCCGATTCAATAGCTGATAAAACTCGTTAGTGTAGTCATCAACAGAACGAGTACCCTGTCTTAAATTATGCAGATGCTGATAAACGACACTATCGTAATTGAAAGGCAAAAACTCATCCTCCACATACTTACGAAATTTCATCCAAGAAATAATTGGTGATTTCCCTTGACGATGCCGCATGCTCGTAATATGCATCCACCAAGTCGCAGCCCTACCACGAAAACGAGTAGCAACGAATGCGACACGCTTATCTTCCGGGACCGCCTTGAATGCCAATACCGATTTCACAGCGGCCCACCAATCAACAAATTCACCGGGCTCGACACTACCGTGAAATTCCAGGATGTCAGCTCGAAGCCCCGAATCCCAACGTGAGTCCTCGCCACCATCTATCGGGCGCCGAACCTCACGCCGCTGCTGCCACGTCTCATCCGCCCGCGCACCGTAACCAAATTGACCGCCGCACCGGAAATCTACTCATGCCCGAGGCCCGCGACCGCGGCGAAACTCGCCAAAATCCTCCTCAAACGCTTCATCATCGGACTGAAGCCCTTCCTGTCGGAACGCACGGTCATCCACCTGCTCAGCCCCAGCCCGCCTTGGACCCCGCAGGCGGCGTCCTCCTCCTCCATCGCGCCCCCTGCACGAAACCAATCCCGCTGGCACCAGTCCCGTGAAACCCTAATCCGCCATCGCGAAATCCGAACCCAGCTCGGGCCTGCGCGTTGATTTCGTCCGCGAAAGGGTTCTCCACTGTTCAGGTGTCGTCGGAGTCATCACCGGTAGGCGGTGGTGGTGGTGATCGGCGGCAGGGCGCCCTGCCAAAACCCCGACCTCCTCGACCACCGCGGTGTCCCTCGCGAGTGCCCCGGTCAGCCACGTCACGATTTCGACGCATCTCGTCCATCATGGTGTGCATCGTCAGTCTTAGTTCCTCGAATCCCGTCGAAAGATCCACAAATCGTTCATCAAAACCGTTGAATCGCTCATCAATTCTCTGGAATCGTTCATCAACGGAGTTATCGATCATGGCTTTGTCCTTCTTCGACGGCATCGTGGATCGTCGGCTGGTCTGCTGATACCAACTGATGTAAAGGATGTATTTGAAAGGGAAAAGAAAAATCTCAAGAGAGAACATATAATTTTATTTCAATCGATAAACTGTCTTTTCTCTTCTGTTCGCAGTACATAAATAAGGAGTTTCCACTAACTCCACTAAAGCACGATAAATCCTAATAATTAAAGAAACACCCCCATACTAATAAAATAACACAATTGCAACCACTAAAGATAAATAGACCCAAAAGGAAAATAAAGCAATAAAATAAATGTGCTAGACACGCAAACGGTCATATTTCTGCAAGAACATCAACGCGGCCTCGTCTCCATCACTTAGTTGATGCTCTCGACACTTTATACATAATGGGATTGAAGGATCAGTTCCAAAAGGCTAGAGAGCAAGTCTAGGTTACCTTTTATGAGTTACTACTATATTTATTTTACATATGCATTTTCTTCCTCGTTTATTTTGTTTGTGTCTACATTGAAGAATTAATGACATCGACATCATTGTCTTTCGGTCAGCAATAAGTTTGGGTCGAAAATTTATTGTGTATGGTATCTGTGATGTGTTTAGCATCCTTTATAGGTCAGATTGATCCTAATTACTATAAACGCCCATAGAACTTAGGCTAGTATGAACTGATCAAGATGGATTTGTATCATAACTTTTAAGAAGAAGTCGTAACTATATGTAACTTTTTAATCTTTTCCGATTGTTACCTGTGAAATGAGGTCCTCCTGTTTCAACTTTCACTGAACCTATTTCCGTACGTATTTGTAGTTGTATGCTTGCAATTTTCTTGAACCAAGTGTTTAATGTATTGAACGTTTTGAGTGAAACAACAGTATATGCTATATTTGATGCTTAATAAATTGTTCATGGCAGTTGGGTTGCACAATCCTTGGACTTCAACAAGAACTATGATGCCAGTGTCTTCGAGACAACCATAAGGTTGCTTTATACGGTTCAATCTTCAGTTAGTTTAACTGATTATACATACTGATTTGTCAAAACGAGACCTTGTTGTCATTAAGGAAGCAAAAAAAAAAAAAAGAATCTTGAATAGCATACTTACTGCATGTATCTTTGTGAAAAATCCAGAGCTGTTGGTGGACTTCTCAGTGCATACGATCTATCTGGAGATAAAGTTTTTCTTGATAAGGCTAAAGAAATTGTTGATCGGCTTTTGCCTGCTTGGGATACTCCTTCTGGTATTCCATTTAATATTATAAACTTGGCTAATGGGAATGCACATAATCTTGGGTGGACTGGGGTAAATTTGTGATCATCAAATTACGAACCTTGTAATACCGTTTAGTTGCAGGGGTGCCTTGAATCTCATGACTCGTGTGTTTTCTTGTTTAGGGTGAGAGTATCTTGGCAGATTCTGCCACAGAGCAGATTGAATTTATTGCGCTTTCCTAAAGAACCGGTGATCCCAAATATCAACAAGTGGTATCTCTTTCCCTCTGCTTGATATTCAAGTTAGACATTTATGAATAGGGCTGCAAACGAGCCGAATCGAGTTGAGCATTGGCCTTATCGAGCAAGAGTGATTTTTTTTTCAACCTGCTCGAGCTCGATTTATGACATTCGAGATTGACTTGACAAAAGAAAGAAAATTGCTCGAGATTGAAACCAAAATGCTTGAAAGATTGCTTGAGCTCGGCTCGAGTTTGACTCGAATTTCACGTAAAATTACCATTAAGTACATATATAAATATTGTTATATATGTATATTAGGGTTATTTTAGTAATTCACTACATATCTCGAGCCGCTTGACCTTCCAAAACGCATGCTCTAAATCGACTCAATAACATGCTAGAGCCGCTCGAGCTCAACTCGAGCTTGATCCGAGCTTTCACTGGAGAATAAAGGAAATGGAAAGGAATTTCATCTGAAACATACGAAATGAAAAATGTGTACTCTTTTGAATGTGGCTTATAATTATATGTGGAATTTGGAGATATCGACAACGAGAGTCCACTTTCAAGTAAACTTGCGAGATTTCTCTCTTCCCTCTATGAAGTTAACCCTGTATTTTTATTCTCAGGTGGAAAATGTCAATATAGAGCTTAATAAAACTTTTCCATCTGATGGCTTGCTTCCTATCTACATTAATCCGCACAAAGGGACAAGATCATATTCAACGATAACTTTTGGAGCCATGGGGGACAGGTCTTTTTTCATTTACATAAGACTGTCTTATGATCTTTTGTGCTTGAATATATTGTGAAACTATTTACGGCCACTGGTGGAGATCATGGATGTCTCTGGTATTTTAACATTCGGAAATAAAATTATGCAGCTTCTATGAGTACTTGCTCAAGGTCTGGATTCAAGGAAACAAAACCACTGTAGTGAAGCATTATGTAAAATCAGCTTAACATTTTAATTAGACATAGTATGATCTCCCATCAAACAGTTGGAAAGACGAAAGGAAAATAAGCTTAACATTTTAAAAAAAAATTGACCATTTAAATTTAAATTCGTACTACAAAATGAAACTAAAGATAATGGCAATAAAAAAATCAGTAAAAGCTATACCTGGAGTTCATCATTACCCCAAGCATAGTTTTCGTATGAACTCCATGCATGAATCATAGCATCTTTAACTTTATCTCTTCGTTCAAGGTCAAATTGATCATCGAAACCACCTGAATTCCTACTCGCTTCATTAGTGTGACAGTCATTTTCCTTTCCTGCTCCACTTTGACCAACTTTTAGATCTTGAAGCTGAAATAACAGTTATCTCTTAAGTCATATACTTACTAAAGACAAAAGAAAACAGAGCATTGTAAAAAAAACTTCTATTCGTTCAACTCAATATAAAGAGTTATTGGCATAGACTGATAGACATACATAAAACCATTCCAATTCTTCCTAACCTGAACATACAAATATCACAAGTGTAACCATAATTCAAGAATCCAGAGTGGTTTGAATGTAAAACCATTGAGATGAAAAAGTTGGTGACAACGCATCTAACACCTCTATAAGAAGACACATGAAGAACCTTAAGAAGAAGAAAAAAAATAAATCGAACAACTTACTTGACTTTGTAACCGATTAACTTCATCGCTCAATTTAGATAGCTCTTCCTGCATAATAATAAAAGATTATGTTAAACGCAATGAACAAAAGAATGCACTTCAAACCCGAATAATGTAACAAATCACCCATAAAAGAAAATAAAAATGATTTTTTTTAATACACACACAAAGAAGAAGAGAACTATACAAGGCAATTTATTCCCATTCAGAGGTATCTATGTGACATTGCCGATTAACCATATCAGATCAAAATTCCATTTAAATTATGTGGGCATACAATATGACATAAAACTAGTGAATTCTAGAACAAAACCATGCTCCAAAAATCATCGGAAATGCGCATCTCCTCGTATTAACCGGCAGAGCTCAACGCAAAAGCGCGAATCATGGTTCTAAGTCCTCGGAGTTAAAGTTGCACATTCACCGTCACCAATAACAAAAAACCACATTGTGCATTAACCACGAAAAAATCCTAAACTCCTGCAGTAATCACTGTCAGAACTCAGAACCGACAACAAAAGGAACAGTAGACTGATA
>CACSLK010000984.1:2857893-2874318 GCA_902706635.1 Striga hermonthica
CGCTAAGGCCTGTTTTGTAACTGACGCGATTTTTGTGGATTTTGAATGGGGAAATGATATTAGATCGAGGGAGGGCAGTTTTTACTCATCTTTGAACATGGTTTTTCATCCGTTTTGAGAGGAAGAACATAATTTCACTTGGGTTTTACTTAGATTTGATTTTGGAGAGTGAAAATCTCCCTTTATCTTTCGGATTTGGATTGCTATCGGGATTTTGACATTGAATTTCGTATTAATCGTAAGCTCTCTTTTCACTTTCATCGATGAATGTTATGGCTTTCTTTGATGAGAATATGAATGTTGAGTTTATGATGAGTAGCTAAATCCTTGTGTTAGGGATAGGGGATTGATGTTTCGATTTCGTTTGTGATTGTGGGTGTTCGTTGATTGTTCATCTTATGCGAGTTAATCTTGAATTAGGGTTTTTCAATTATTATTTTGGATTTTGAGAATTGTTGAAGGGTGACACTTCAACTTGCAATTGTTTCAATTGAATTTGATAAATTCGTGTTTGATGTTGTTGATTCTAAACGGGCTAGTTGATTAATCATCTTCTAATCTACCGAAAATCGACTCTTAGAACCGAAAGGGGAGGAGTCAGTCGAAATAGGCTCGCATAAGCTATGCTTGTTCGTAACTGTATTGCCTAGGAGTTAAATGATTTGTTAATTTGCCGTTCTAGTTTGTTCTCTTGTTACGAAAAGTTATTGAGAATGAGTACTTGAACGCGTAGGTTATTCAAATCACTTAACTGGACAATCACTTGCTCGATAATCACATTTTGAACCAAAACGGACATCCCCGACTTCCTAGCTTCTCTAATCCTATATGTTCTACGTTGTTTGCTATTTACATTGCTTAATTTAGGTCCTCGTGCTAGTAGATAATTAAAATCAACCCAAATCAACTGAATTAAAATGTCTAGGATTTTTATTTCTTTCATTCGTGTTTGAATAAACGCACATAGTATTCCGGCTAATCTTCCTCGTGAGACACGACCCGGTGTTCGAATCTTTCGATTCTACTCCGAAAAATATTTACAACAAAATTGGCGCCGTTGTCGAGGAAGGTTCAGGACATATTTTGTGCGCTTTTTCATTTTGATTTTCTATGTTTCTCTTGTTTTCTTTTTCTTTGTTTAGGTGTTAGTAGTTGTTTTTATTTTATTCGCTTTTCTCTTGTGTTTACCGTTGGTGCTCGTGACCTTTTGTTTTTATGAGTGTATGCGTACCAGGAGTGGACGTATACTATCTCCGATCAACAAATCAGTCAACAAAATCTTGAGGGAGTTACTGGAAGAGCTTACTCTGGAGTCACTAGAAAAAGGCGAGCATTCTCCGGAATCATCCGAAGGAAGTGATTCAGACATGGTTGAACGACAACAACAACCTCCCCGCAATGTCCTCAGCGATCTGGCCCAACCTATTATCGGGCCAATCACTTCTTGCATACGGTTACCACAGGTCGCCCGAAACTATGAGCTGAAAATGATCCATTACAACCAGTTGCCTTCATTCCACGGGCTCCCCAATGAGGATCCACTCCATTTCCGCCGGGAGTTCTACAACGTTCTACAGACATTTCCTCTACATGGGCTATCTGAGGACCATTTAAAAATGTGCTGCTTCCCGGAGGCGCTGAAGGACCGGGCTAAAGCGTGGTTTATGACCTTGGCCCCTGACTCTCTAACAACATGGACAGAGGTCTACTCAAAGTTTGTTGGGAAGTACTATCCCACCAGAAGACCCAAGATATCCGGTCCAGATCGTCTCTTTCACTCATCTACCGAATGAGGCCCTTCATGAGGCCTAGGAACGATTCAAGGATCTCCAACGGCAATGCCCACATCATAACCTCTCACCGGGGCTTTTGGCGAAGTGCTTCTATGACTCCCTCCACCAGAACTTGCAATACATGGTGGATAATGCATCCGGAGGGGACATTGGGGCCAAAACAGCTGAAGAGATGATGGAGATTTACGAGACGATGAGTGCTAACTCATCTCAGAAAAATGTAAGAGGAAAGAGGTTGACTGTGAATGAGGTGGGATCGAGCAATAATGCCATGGCCCAGCAGCTAGCCGAGCTCACAGAGCAGATGAGGGTGTTTAATGCTAGAAGCTCCTCGCCTATTTAGACGATGACAGTGAACAATTGTGGTGCATGTAGAGTTCAGGGGGCACAGTTTTGAGGTGTGCCCATCGGCTATCGAGCCGAGCTATGGCCAGACTACCGAGGTGAACGCACTACAGGGGTATCAGAATTGGCCCAAAAACGACCCCTACTCGAACACGTACAATCCGGGGTGGCGAAACCACCCTCATTTCTCATGGTCCAACAACAACTATCAGCAGACACCTCAAACCAACTCCGTCCCCCAGCAGCAGCAACCCAGGGGAATGTTAAGGCTGCCAGCACCTGAAACTGGACCCACCCCACCGAGCATGGACGACAAGCTGGACAAAATTCTCAATTTTGTTACAAACCATGATGCTTCCATTAAGTGTCTTGAGGCACAAGTAGGCCAGCTAGCCACACGGGTTGGGAGCATCGAGGCTGATATGAACAAAGAAAAGCTGTCGAGTCAGATGAAGCATGCGAATGTGGTGACCGTGATAATGCCCGAAGTGGATAAAGAAGAAGAGGAGGGCCCGAAAGAGCTCATCCAAATGGAAGAAGCCCCAGTGACACCACTACTCGAGCCTCCTTTACACAGACCCCCGAACCCCTACAGACCGAGAATTCCTTTCCCTAGCTGACTTTTGGAGGAGAAGGACCGCACGATGATTCGGGACCTCCATGCGATGTTGGATAAGGCCAATGTCGACTTAGCTCCTCTCGATTTTTTGAAGAAGATACCGGCCTATGCGCGATTTTTCAAATAAGTGGCCACAAACAAGAAGCGGTTTGAGAATGGTGATGAGGTGATAATTGGTGAGGCGGTGAGTGTTTTCCAGCATGACTTGCCGAAGAAGGAGAAGAATCCCGGAGGCTTCGTGATTACTATGGCCTTCGGGAATGGGGAAGAGACTTCAGGAATGCTCGATCTACGAGCAGGCATAAATCTCATGCCACTTACAGTTTATCAGAAGCTCTGGCTTGGAGAATTGAGGCCCACCAAGATGCGTCTACAGCTGGCCGATCGCTCGTTCTGTCGGCCCGAGGGAATTGTGGAGGACGTACTCGTTCGAGTTAGAAAGCTGATTGTGCCAGTTGACTTCGTCGTGCTGGATGTGGGCAAAGTGCAAAACAATGAGAGGAGTCACACTATTCTTCTCGGAAGACCGTTCATGGTGATCACGAATACGATGATCAATGTCAAGGGTGGGACGCTGAGCATGACTGTGGTGGGCGAGTCTGTCGCCATTTCCGTTCGAGAAACCCCGCATGAGCCAGAGGTAAAGTTGGTTGAAGAGTGTGCTTATCTCAGGGCGATTGAGCAGCTGACTGAGGAGGCGTGTGTGCGAGAGCATGCTAAAATGGCATTACAGAACCGAGCTGTCAATGATGGAGGATGCCGTACTGACCACCAGATGAGTTCTAGTGAGCTGCCCCGATCTAAATGGGGCGAGAGGTTTGACTTGATGAACGCCTGCCGCTGTTCGGGGCCTGACTACTTCCACCCTCCGAGAGCATCACCGGATTCACAGTGACTAGTCTAGTCACTGTGCCCTGTACGTTTGTATCTTTTCTTTTCTCTTTATTTTTGTATTTGGTTTAGTGTCTTTGTTTTTTTTCCTTGTTGGCTGATTATATGAGTAACTTTCCTTGCACTAATGATCGACAATGGGGACATTGTTCGATTTTAAGTGTGGGGGAGTTTTTACATGATTATGTGCTTATATGGTTGATCAGGTCTAGCTCTTTTAAGATGTTTGCTTCATTTTCTTTTCTGTTTTATTGTCTTTTCTTGAGTCAGTTTGTGTGTTTTCGAGTTTGGATTGTGGCTGATTTTGAGATTGGTTGAGAATTGTTGATGATGTTGATGAGATGTGATGGTGATCATGATATATTTTTATGAACTTGATGTTTCGTTTTGTTGGACATTTATTTACCTTGTGAGAGGTTTGAGCCTTATTTTGTTTCTCGAGAGATATTGGTCGGATTCATTGTTGATCAGAACTTGCTTTGAGTTTATTTTGAAATGAATTGATTAAAGTAGTGAATTGTGAATATGATCGAGGCATTTCTTTGATATAGCTCGTTTAGCCTTTTTCATTGACCCTTGAGATTATATTTCATCAGTAGTCCATTGAGCCTTGAACTGTATTTCTTGTCAACCAATTTGATTGAATTACTTGAGATTTGACAGTGTACTTGCTATGATGATGGAGTTTTTCTGATATGTGTTGGAGAAGGTGTATTACTTGTTGGATTTGCATTTTGGGTACTTGACAAAAAAAAAGAGGGAACTCGCAAGACGGAAGGAAAGGATTCTACTCCGCTTATTTGTGGAATTTTTCACGAATAATGAGTATTGGGAAACTTCTCTAGGAAACTTGGATGACCTCCAATGTTTAAACCTAGAGAATGTCGTCCTTACGTCTTGATTTTTGTTAGGAAAAAAAAAAGCAAACCCCCTAAAAAAAGAGAAATAAAAAAAAAGGTCGAGTACTTGAAGTGCAATTCAATTTGAGCATATGCAAGTGTTGTATTGAGCCTTGATGGGAATGATTTATATAATTTTGATGTTGGATAAGTAGTGAGGTGTTCGAGTTATTTATGTGCTCGAGGGTTTGATTGTTTATTTGAGCCACTCTATCCCTATATTTGTCCTTCCTTTGATGCCTACAATGCAACTTTGAAAGTCCCCTTGATTTGCAGTTCATGATCTTTGGTTGTTTTAGAGTATGAATATATGATAAGCAAGCTTATGTTGATGCATGATGATCGACCAATTCGAGCGTCCCAGTTTTATAGTCATGAAAGAAACCGAGTGAGGCATATACATATTATACTTCCATTCTTGAGAGGTTGTCTTTTCAAAGCGTTGCATTCGAGTTGTAATTGAGGTGTGCTATATTGGTCATTGGAATTCTCCTCGGCTAAGTTGATTAATTTGAGACTTGTCTTATCTTAAACTATTATCCATGCTCAATTGCTTGTTTTCGTGTCTTCTCTTTTCTTTTTGTTCGGGACGAACAAAGGTTTTAGTGTGGGGGAGTTGTTTGTCCCATTTTTGTTGTATTTTCCGTTGTCTCTTTGTCTTTATTTTTCCCCAATATTGAGTCTTTTTGTTGGTATTATTCGTTTTTGTAGTTTATTGCGTGATTTGATCTATTTCGGTTTTTCTTGTATTTTTTGTGTGCTTTTTCGGTTTTTCTTTGTTTTTGGTGTGTAGGTCAGGAGCTTTGGGCAATGTTTCTCTTCCTTAAGAATTGGTTTCAGGAGCATAATTGAATAGAGGAGATCGTTAGGAACACATAGGAAAAAGTGGAACTGAATTCCGATACCAGACGAGCACGAACGAGCCCAAACCGTGAAGTCATGCAAAGTTGTCGGGGGCCTTAGCGCCGCTAAGGCCTGTGTGGTTAGCGGGATTTTGGCAGCTAAGCGGGACAGAGGAAACCAGCTAAGAAGGCTTAGCGCCGCTAAGGCCTGTTATGTAACTGACGCGATTTTCATGGATTTTGAATGGGGAAATGATATTAGATCGAGGGAGGGCAGTTTTTACTCATCTTTGAACATGGTTTTTCGTCCTTTTTGAGAGGAAGAACATAATCACTTGGGTTTTACTTAGATTTGATTTTGGAGAGTGAAAACCTCCCTTTATCTTTCGGATTTGGATTGCTATCGAGGTTTTGACATTGAATTTCGTATTAATCGTAAGCTCTCTTTTCACTTTCATTGATGAATGTTATGGCTTTATTTGATGAGATATGAATGTTGAGTTTATAATGAGTAGCTAAACCTTGTGCTAGGGATAGGAGATTGATGTTTCGATTTCGTTTGTGATTGTGGGTGTTCGTTGATTGTTCATCTTATGCAAGTTAATCTTGAATTAGGGTTTTTCAATTATTATTTTGGATTTTGAGAATTGTTGAAGGGTGACACTTCAACTTGCAATTATTTCAATTGAATTTGATAAATTCGTGTTTGATGTTGTTAATTCTAAACGGGCTAATTGATTAATCATCTTCTAGTCTAAGTTAATCAACTCTTAGAACCGAAAGGGGAGGAGTCGGTCGAAATAGGCTCGCATAAGCTAGGCTTGTTCGTAACTGTATTGCCTAGGAGTTAAATGACTTGTTAATTTGCCGTTCTAGTTTCTTCTCTTGTTATGAAAAGTTATTGAGAATGAGTACTTGAACGTGTAGGTTATTCAAATCACTTAACTAGACAATCACTTGCTCGATAATCACATTTCGAACCAAAACGGACATCCCCGACTCCCTAGCTTCTCTAATCCTATCTGTTCTACGTTGTTTGCTATTTACATTGCTTAATTTAGGTCCTCGTGCTAGTAGATAATTAAAATCAACTCAAATCAACTGCATTAGAATGTCTAGGATTTTTATTTCTTTCATTCGTGTTTGAATAAACGCACATAGTATTCCGGCTAACCTTCCTCGTGAGACACGACCCGGTGTTCGAATCTTTCGATTCTACTCCGGAAAATATTTACAACAGGGAGCGAAATACCAAGTTCTTCCAGGGATTCGTGAGGCAGAAGCGAGTCAAGTCGTATATCCACAGTATTGAGGATAATGGGCATCCGTGACCTAGGAGTCCCAGATACGGGAGTCGACTAGGGCTTACCTCCACTCTCTCTTTTCCTCTGAGTGAGGCTTGTTTACGCACCCCGACCTGACCCTCTTTCCAACCATTCTGCAGTCGGTTGATCTCGTCGACCTCTGTGACCTCCCGAGTAAGGAGGAAGTCAGGGAGGCTGTGTTTGGGATCGATCTCAACAGCGTCTCCGGACAGGATGGCTTTTCGTTTCTCTTCTTTTAGTCTTGCTGGGAGATTGTGGGATCTGACGTAGAGGAAGCTGTGAGGGATTTCTTCTCTGGCACCAGATGCCAGAGTCCTTCACAGCAACCTCCATCATTCTGATCCCGAAGAGATCGGGACCTAGTTCTTGGTCCGACTGTAGACTGATCAGCTTATGCAACGTGACTAACAAGATCATCTCTAGAATCCTTAACGGGCACCTAGCCCCTCTCCTCCCCCACCTTGTCTCTCCGAACCAGAGTGGATTCATCAAAGATCGAGTCATTAGTGATAATATCCTTTTAGCCCAGGAGATGATACACAATATCTCTCATGCGAATCGAACACTAACCCCGAACCTCGTGCTGAAGCTAGACATGGCCAAAACATATGATAGGGTCGAGTGGTAGGTTCTCAAGAAGGTACTGTTTCGGATGGGATTCCTTAACCATTGGATAGCTTTGTGGAGGCGTGTGTGGAGCACTGCACATTCTCCGTTTTGATTAATGGTAGTCCCACGACCTTTTTCCCTTCTACCCACGGCCTTCGTCAAGGGGACCCTCTATCCCCCTCCCTTTTTGTTCTTGTGGTTGACTATCTCTCTCGCTGCATTGGCGACTTCATTCACGACTTTCCGAGGATGACCTATAACAAGCGTGGCTGTGGGCCTCCCATTTCCCACCTCTCTTATGCGGATGAAATTATCATTTTCACTCGTGCAAATGATAATGGGCTAGTATATCTCATGAGTCTTTTGGACCACTACAGTGAGACATCTGGCCAGCTTGTCAGTATTAGTAAGAGCACCTTTATCATGGATCACCATATTGTTGACCATTAGGCCCACCGGATTCATGAGCGTACTTGATTTGCTCGTGGGGACTTACCCATCCCTTACCTTGGGGCCCCCCTGTACAAAGGCCACCTCTTCCATGAGCTTTTCATCGACGTCCGCCAGAGGATGATTGACTGGATTTCTGACTGGTTGCATAGACACCTATCCTTCGGAGGCCGGCTTGCTCTGATCAAGAGCACTATTTGAGCCCTCCCTCTCCACCTTCTCATTGTGCTTGACCCCTATCAGTCTACGATTCATGATTTAGATCAGATCTTAGCCCACTATTTTTCGAGCCATAGAGAGGGCTCGCGGGGACGGCGACAGACTCACTGGGTGAAGTGGGACTCCATATGTCGTCCCCTTTCTGAGGGTGGGCAAAGGATTCGGCATTTCTCTGATGTTGTCACTGCGTTTTCCTACAGGATGTGGTGGCGCTTTACGGAGGGCAAGTCCCTTTGGGCCCAATACCTCCTGAGGAAATATTGCCCTGGTGGAGCTGCTCATCCTTGCAGGGTGACAGCCACTGCTCGGGATAGCCGACAGTGGAGACGACTGACCACTGTTGGCAGGCGTGCTCAGAAGCACATTTTTTGGACCTTGGGATCTAGGGAGGTTAGCTTCTGGGATGAGTGGTGGTTCGGCGAGGCCCCCCTTTCGAGTACTAGGCCCGTCACTCACCTACCTTTCATGCAGGTGAAGGACCTCTGGACGGGGTTATTTTAGGATAGAGATAAGATGGATGATATTCTAGGTGAGGGTGGGGGTCTCAGTAGACTAGAGATTGACCAGATCCGATAGATTCCCATTCTGGAGGGAGGTTTGGACGGCATGAGGTGGAGACTTACATCTTTGGGTGCATTCTGTACGTCATCGGCCTGGGGAGATGTGAGGCAGGGCAACCGGCCTAACCTCCTCTTCGGGGCCATCTGGACCGACCTTCTTACCCCGACCATTTCCATATTTTTGTGGCGTCTCTTATTACGGCGCATTCCCGTTGACACTGTGATGTAGGCGAGAGGGTTCTCCTTCCCCTCCCGTTGCCATTGATGTGCTGAGACCGGTACCTTTGAGATTGAGACTTTCACCCATCTTTTCCTTGAGAGTGAGATTGTTAGGAGAGTGTGGGAGCACTATGCCAGATATACTCCTATACCCCTACCCACTACAGATAGTTTTTTTTTTTTTGAGCTATTGAGTTTTTTCTCACACCGCACACACAGTAGACACGTGGGCTTCTTTATTCCTTGTCTGATCCTATGGTCCACCTGGACAGAAAGGAATTACGCGAAGCATAGGGATATTATATTTCCTTGTGCTCACATCATTTTTCAGGTTGACAGACACCTCTCTCTTCTCACCGCCCTGAGTAGACTCACGACGAGAGACTAGACAGGTTGTAAACCGCCCCATCATTTGAGACCACCACCTTCTTTACCTGTCCAGCACCCACGACCCAGGACCGTTGTTTGGCTGAAACCCAAGGCCCCTTGGGTTAAGCTAAACACTGATGGCGCATTTGACAGACATACCGGAGCTGCTGGAGGAGGGGGCCTGATTAGGGATCATGGTGGGGCACTCATCTCTGCCTTCCATGGGCCACTCCGGGCCTCCTCGAGTTATGATGCAGAGATTCAGGCACTCCAGATTGGTCTTGAGATTGCCGCCTCGATCTCCTCCCATATCTGGATAGAGATGGATGTTGCAACTGTCATCACACTTCTGACTTCTGGCCACCAGGGCTCATGGCAGATCCAACATCCTCTTATGCGCATCAGAGACACCCTTCGCTCGATTCATTAGCTGGTCTCACACATATTCCGAGAGGGGAATCGGCCCGCTGATTTTCTTGCTACCACGGGGCATCTATACCACAAAGACGCACCCTTCATCCTGAGGACATTCCCCTCCGGCTTCGGACGCTCATTCGGATGGACCAGCTAGAGTACCCATCCTTTAGATTTGGGCAACCGCCACCACCTGACCCTGGCTAGACTTTCATTTTGGACCTCATGCCAGGTCTCTCTGACCAAGACGATCATTTATGAGGACTTGATTTTAGATTCACATCGGATATTTTGTGATCCTTGTTCTTTTTTTGTTTTTCTGTTTTGTTGTTGCTCTTTGTACCTTCGACATTGATGTAGACCATTGACTATTTAGCCCTCTCTGGGCCATTATATACACAGGTCGGGGGTGTAGCCTCAACCCTCCATCCCACACTGGGATGTTTATATATATAAAAAAAATTAAAAATTAAAATACTAACTTGCGCTAGTTTCCAAATGATTAAAACCAATGTCCAATAAAATATTGAACTCTTATTTAGAAATTTTATTATACACTATAAGATTAATGGTTAAAAGTATATATAACTATATATTAAACATATAAATTAAAAAAAATTATATATGCATTAAACCGACCATTGAACCGGTAGTTTTACCGGTTCGATGACCGGTTCGGTTTTCAAAACCATTGTTTTAACACAACTTTATTCAAAAGAAGGCCTTAGAGCATCTTTCATCACAATTTATCGTGTTTAAGCGAAGTCCCTTAGTGCGCGTTTATTAACAAACTAGTACAACTCTCGTGTAATACACGGGTGCTTGCTAATTTCTTTCTTAAAATCTAAAATTAATGAGAAAAAAATAGTTGAAAATTTAAATATCTTTTATAAAAATATATATTATTATATATTTAGTATGACATTTTTTATTTGTGCGACTTGCCTGTGTTATATTATAATAATTTTTTTACTTACAACATTTAACTATATTAAACATAAATATATCAATTGAAAAATAATTTTATGTTTCTAATGCATTTTAATAAATATAATTATCTTTTTTTAATAAATATAATTATCTTTTATTATTATAAATATAAATATAATTTATTTATTTCAATATATATACAATATGGATATCAAATCGAAAATCATCAAATGATTAATTTGATATATTATATATGTAAAACCGATAATAAATGCAAATGTTATCAACTTTTAAAATACATTTACAATTCAATAGCTAATTGAAGAAAACAAATCAAAAGTCGGGGATATATTAGTCACTTAGTGCCTCATTATTTAATTAGTACAAGTGATATTAAAATACCTAAGTTAGCTAAATAATATTTATAGAATGTCCGAACCTAGATTATTATTTATTAATATATCAATATTATTTGTCCAAACCTAATTACGAAGCATGATTCTTCGCCAAGTAGGATTCCAAAGCACCAGAAGCAGCCACGTAGGCTCAGCGCATTCGGGAATTATATATAGGGAGTATCACGTCAAGATACACGATTTTTTTATCATTAGTGTTTTCCTATGTTTCTAGTTTTTTTTTCTTATGAAATTTTTTTGAGTTATTTCGGGAGTAAAAAAAATATTATATATATAATTGCGATTTTTTATCGTACGCAGCAAATAAAAAACAATTACACGGAATGGAGCAATGTTAAAACTCTTGAGGGAGAGCTTTGCCGCCTTTGTGGTCCTACCTGGCTCGATTCCGAATTAGTCGGTTCCTCTATGAATCCGGAAACCGGAATGTCCCTTTACCAAAAAAAATAAACCATTGCACGAGTTAATCATATATTTGCGTGAGTTAGATTTGAGCATACATATATGACTGGGCCTTATTGATCATATATTGGTTTGCGAGAGTTCAAAAAACAAAATATATATACTATGGGTTAGGGATCGCGACTGAAAAAAAAAAAGTAAGAACTGTTTATTTGTGTTAATCATCTGTTGAACAGATTTATGTAAATCGCCAATCTGTTTTCTAAGGATTTCTATATCCCTTCTGACATCCGTCATTGTGTAATTCATTTTTATTATCATAGTTATTTTTTTTCTTTGTTTATTTGCTTATAGCAAAATGAGGTGTGTCAATAGCTTAAAAAATGACACTTGTCACCTAAAGAGATCGTGAAGGTAGTACCCATATGGGCAGGATCGAATTTTTCTATTTATTCATAGCCTAGATGGAATTGAACAACTATTGTGAAAGGCTATAGTGTGATTTTGAATCAGTTGGTCTTTGACTAATGAATTAAACTTTTACATCTCAGATGTACTAGACGGATCTGTGGAGGATACAATTATTTTATCCTTACCAAGTAAACAATTTAGACATCAGTAATTGTTGTGCTTTATTGTTTTGTTGTGCTCTTTTAACAATAAGACAATAAAACTGAGAATGTGCATTCAATACTTATTTATTTGTTTACCAAGGGTGAGACCAAATCTATTAGGTTGACATGTTCGGTACTATGATAAATAATGTCGGATATATGATGTGCCATAGAAATTGTTTACGGTCACCGTGTCCCAGTCTGCCATGTGTATGACGTCCCCAAAATGAGCTCAAGAAGGATTATTATGTCAAGCCCGGCCGACAGATTGATTTCTGACATAATAATAAGCCATTGAGTGGTACTAGTTTCGAATTTGAGAAGTTGATAAATTTTAATGTCAATAATTCAATTAAGAATAATGCTATAAGTACATAATATTGTACATAGGGGTGTACATAACACTTCGATTGAGTGGGATCCACAAAAAATAAAAAATCAAGTGGACCCCAACTCAATGTGAGTGATATATACACCTCTATATACATTTATTATGTACTTGTAACATTTTTTCTTCAATTAATCAATAGATATCAGATCTTAAACATTGAGAGATAAATAGAGCATATATTCGGGAATGAATATTTGTAATCCGGGCGCTAAATGAAGAGTTTCAATATCATTGTTGTGGTATTTAATATTATTAAAGTATGAGTAGAGTAGGTTTGACCCACATTTGTGCCCATACTTGGGAGCCAATCTTTAGTATCTCTTTAGGATTCTTGTTTTAGCCTATACGAAATTCCCAAGCCTCCAAGACTATCTAATATACATGCATAAAACACGTGAAGATATGAGAGTTCTCTTCTTGGACAAATCGTCCAAAAATTGAAAGGTCTAAAGGAGATAAAAGTTGTGAGGCATTGGGAGATCCGATGAGTCGTCCACTACGACGAATTGGAGCAGGTGATCATTCATACAACAGAAGATCCCAAGGTATATATTCGCATCTCGACAGAAATATATTTATCCCGAAAACAGCGAGGAGCCGCCAATAGAGGTTGCAAGGATCGGCTCGGCCCCCCGACCCAACCCAGAATTGGCCCGAACCTACGGTTCTTGAAACCGTACTCGTGGTAAAACCGGGCGGCTTTGGGTCCTAGTTTTGTTTTTTTGACCCTCTTGTTCTGGGCCATAAGATGGGTCTGAGTTGTTATCTAATTATTTATTTATTTTTATTAAAAAAATAGCGGTTCGATAAAACATTAGGTCGGGCCAATTCTGGGTCCAACTTTTGAGGCCCGACCCATTGAACCTGGATGGGTCGTGAACCGGCTTGCCTGATTGCCACCTCTAGCCGCCGATAGTCAACCTCAACCTCCAGCGATAGCCTCGCACATTCCACAGCCACTAGTCGTTCCTAGCTCGACCTACACCACCCACGCACGCTCGCAGCACGGTCCACAGCGTTCATAGTGCACGATATCTCGCACGACCCACGGGCTTCACGCGACTCGCTCGGCATCCCAAGCAGACAGCGCAGCGCCCACATGCACAGAGCGCGTCCTAGCGCATGACACTCATCCAAAACACGCCCCAATAGTGTGAACCCCGACCACAATGCGACCAAACTATGCAGTCTCGGCCACCAACCCACAACCGGACCCTAGTGTAACGCTCCACTTTGATTTAACGAAAATCCATGGCGTTTCAGAAAAATCAATTTAAATTTTCGAAACTCGATTCAAAAACATTATGACGTTACTCATTTTTTTTTAAAAAGAAAATACTAACATCAATAATCAACATAAATTCAATCATCAGTTCAACTCCCAAACGGGTTCATCAATAATGTCATCAAACACCTAAACCAGGTTCCTCAAAATCGTACGAGGATGTTCTGAAGCGGTGCAGGAAGTACATTAATTCATAGATAACATAAATTCAGTTCATAAATACGGAAGCACATCATACAATAAGCTGGTCTCAATGACCGACCACAACTCGCATCCCTCCATCGTGCCCGCACTTACTAACCTGCAACCGTGATGGAACAGGTGGGGTGAGCACAATTGGAAACCATGGTGCTCACCAGTATGCAGTAAACATTATTCAATATATAACAGTAATCATAAATTAAGTCAGGTATGGTCGCAACATGTATATGAAACAATTATCTATCTCAATCTTCCATCAATAATATCAATAGTAAGACTCATGTGCACACCTACGCATAGACTACTGCTGACTATATACCGAATGCCCCTCGGGTCTTACAACGAGTGTCTAGCCAGTAGGAGTAAACCACCCCGCCGGCCAAGACCTACGAATTAGTCTTACAAAGGGGGATCACCAGCCAGAAAACCTACGCCCTGGTCTTACGGCTTTCAAAAAGGATACTACCCAACGGGCACGTTCTATAGCTACGGGGATAACCGTTCGACAACCGGTACAACTCATATCGAAGGCTACATGATTGACATGCATATATTGATCGTACCATAAGTAGTCATTTATAACATTTACAGCATAGCCAATTTTAAATAAACCCACCTGATAACGAGCAAAGGAAATGTGTAGGCGGCGAGCTCGGCTCGTCAAGTACCTACATTATATAAAATAGTCCTATAAATGACTATTTAACACACAAACACTTATAACTACTATCATGCGATTCACTTAGCTCACATTGTTCATTTAAGCATGCATACAAAACAAACACTTCATTTCTGAACATATAACAAGAGTTTTTCAAAACTTAACCCAGGCAGCATTTTTAAAATCAACATAACTATCAGCACATAATTCATATGAACATGATTCAAGTCTCAAATTAAATCTAAGGCATGCATCTACAACTTTCATGAAAAACTCAGAAACAAATAATGGCATTTAGTATGTGATAATTCATGAAACATCCAAAATAGAGTAGCAGTCAATAATTGTGAATATGCAACTGACCAGACTT
Source organism: Striga hermonthica (assembly GCA_902706635.1). NCBI lineage: Eukaryota > Viridiplantae > Streptophyta > Magnoliopsida > Lamiales > Orobanchaceae > Striga > Striga hermonthica. The sequence goes on from CACSLK010000984.1 coordinate 2,872,718, forward strand.
CGGTAATTGCTAGATAACTGGAGATATAGACATGATTTTAATGAGATTCAAAACACCATATGGAAGATAACTCAATTATCTACAACTTTATTGAAGACCATATTGACAAATAATGATGTTATCAATGGGTTTAAACATAAAATATTCGGTTCATAAAATCTGTCAGAAACAAATTCATGTTACAAACAACACTTCAGTAATAATCATCTAAATTATGCTACAGAGCTCATATCAGTATGCATCCTACCTCATTAGAAAGCTAATAAATAGCCTATAACTTTCATGAAGATCACTTTCACATTTGAGCACACTAAGACATGGTAAACATGTCAGACATTCAACATATATGCTGCCGGGTTTTTATAGAAAACTGCTCGCGCAATAATTTTGCAAAAATCATAACTCATTTGTTTCAAATCGGAATTACATAATTCTAAAGACCAGAAAAATCCAACAGAACATACTACGATTCATATGAAGATTACAACTTCAAATTACGGGTTTTTGAGGGACATAATAGCAGCACAACAGAACAACAATTTCGCAAGTCATACCCAAAACCAACATTTAACACCATTCTTCACATATACCACACATAGTATTAAGGCGAGGGTCACGATTTATCATGTCATAACATAACTTTAACATCATTCATCAAAGATCATATATATATATATATATATATATANTATATATATATATATATATATATATATATATATATATATATATCAAACGAATCCGAACAAATCAAACATGATATAAACGAGACCCTCAACATAACACACTTAAATGCATATATACTTGGATACACACATAAAATAATAAGGGATTCAAGCCATTGATATCGTTCTCGGGAAAGACACTAAAAAATGAGTCAAAATAGGGTTGTTCGGGGGTTGGGAGTACGCACGTCGGGCTAGAAAACGTTGCTTGGCTCGCCGGTTCGCGTGGAGGAGCAGCGGCAATGGGACGGCTGCTCGCGGTCGCCAGAACGCGCGACCGGGGTGGAGCAGCGGCGGTGAACGTGAGCAGGGACTATCGATGAGGACTGCTTATGACACAGGCTCCTCGCAATGGGTAGCAAACGATGGAACGCGCGACACTGGGTGTGGAAATAAAGGTCAAGCGGACAACGAATGAGGGCCTGCCGGTGGTTTCGAGCGGCGATGGGGTGCAACTCACGGAGGAGCACGGCGGTCAGTGGCGTGTGATAGGGGTGATGGCTGGATTTTAGCGAGAGAGGGGAAAGATATATATCACGCGAGAGAGAGCTTTGCGATTATGAGAGAGAGAGCAGATTTCTTCTTTCTCTGCTACGATGAAAGCGACGAGAGAGAAGAGATTGGAAGCTAGGGTTTGCAGGATTTTCACGAGAAGGGAAAAAAAAAATCTTTTGTACTTATATAATAGCTTTGGGTTTCCAAAACACAACTTACCATGCAAGCAAACACACAAGAGAGAGAAAGAGACCTAGTCGTGCGGACTGGGTGTCGGGCCTAGGCGCGGGTTCAAGAGCTGGGTTCGAACAAACGATATAAATAAATAAAACCGGAATATATATATATATATATATATATATATATATATATATATATATA
>CACSLK010000984.1:2913579-2929974 GCA_902706635.1 Striga hermonthica
TCAATTCCTGACTTTCAGCAGCAAATATCAAGCCCCACAGCTCAAGATCCGGTCCGGTTGCTCTTCCTCCTTTATTCCTTACCCGATCTATTTTCGGTTCTCCCGATCCGAGTCGTTTTGAGGTATAATTACTAAATCTCGGTTTTAATGGCTTATACATAATATTTAAATTGATATAAAAGAATAAATTGGGAGATTTGAGCGATTTTGAATAAATCGGGATTTTCGGGCTTAAAGCTAAAATGTTCGACTTTTTAAATTAATGCGATAAAATGTTGAAATAAATACTATAAAATTCGTTACGTCATTTTGAGGCGTAGGATTAAATTTCATAATTTTCGGACTTGATTTGGTAGGTAAACGAGCCGGTCAAATGCATTGACCGGTCGTAGTAAATTGGAGTTGACTGAGTTAGGAGTTGACTTTTGACTTGAGATGTTGACCGTAGACCATACATATATTGAGGATGTGATGTTTCGATTTTCGTAAATTTTGGATGTTGTTTGGCTTAGTTATAAAATCGAGACTTTAGATATTAATGCCGTAATAATAAGATAATAGTTTGTTTGAGACTTTAGCTTCAGTTGTGGATTATAGATTTATTATAAATCACATAGATTATGTATATTAAATATCGGCCTTAATTGAGTTAGGTTTTTCTGGAATCAAAACCCTAGTTTTATCCGGTTCCGATAACCTGGTATTTTTCTGGATCCATTATAATCGTCTGAACCCTAGTACCGTCTGGATAATTATTAATCGTAATTCGTAATGCGTACTGTCGTCTCGTGCCCGTGACCGCCTCTCGTTCAACCGTTGGAGCCGAACCGTCGAGTGCGTGCCCGTGCACCGAGTCCGAGTCAATCCCCGAGTGCGTGCCCGTGCACCGAGTTCATCCGACTCGCCGTCTACGCGTCGTTCCATTAGCCGTGGTCCAAGCACGCCCCTGCGTCAGTGACCGTGGCACCGATCAACTCGTGCATCGGCTAAGCCGTGTCAGTCGAGTTCGTGCCGGCCCGAGTCGCCACGCCGAACTCGGACCACGGTCAAACCGAGCTGCACATAGTCAAGCGAATGACCGACCGACTCCGAGTGAGCCGTCGGTCCAGTTCAGTCGAACTGTTCAGGTCAGCCGGACTGTTCGATATGTATTTCAGATAAAATGTCAGATAAATTTCAGATGCTGTCAGATTAAGATTTCAGATAAAGTTAAGAATTTCAGATAGATTAAAGATTCAGATATAGTTTAGATTTCAGTCAAATTCGATTAAGTCAGATTCTAGTCCCAGACTTAGAAATATTCCAGAGAACTCTAGAATGCCTCAACGACGTTAATATTTTCAAAATCAGCTCGTAATCCCAAAATGATTTTTAAAGCCGAGTGAGCGAACCTAGATATATAAGATATTAAAGATTTGAGTTTTTATTCTGAGCCTAGTACTTAGAATATTTCGCTCAACATATTTTGTAGCTTGAGGAGAGTCGAGCCTCCATCAGCTACTCATTCAGATATATTCAGCATTCGCTTTTCGCCAGTTTCCAGGTGGGGACCACGTAATGTATATTTCATCGCTTTTAATGATTTACCATGTCTGAGATCTATATGTTTTTAAATTGAAGGACCGAGACGGATGAGTGATCCCGTCTTGGTCAATATTTCAGTATTTCAGTTATGACTTGGATGTGTGTGATTAGGGCCCGTCCTAAGTCTAGCGTCTAGATGGGGTGATTAGTGCCTTTCCTGGATTTCTGTGGGAGGGGACTCCCAGAGTGTGCACATGAGTACCGGTTTACCGTTAGTCCCATAGCCAGACCAGTTTATTCATATATATGTTAATTCCATAGTTTATTATTAATTGTGCTGAGTATTCAGTGCCGGTTCCGGCGGAGCACCGTTGATTCCTTTGTGCTCACGCCTCCCCACTACCCTATTTTCAGGTGATGGAGTCCCGCGTGGAGCGTGAGCAGTTATGTGGTGTGGGTCCAACTTCAGGACATTTTTGTGAAAACATGTCATATAGTATTTGAACATGTTTAAATTATCTATGTTTGAATTATGCTTGTGTGCTTTCTGAACTTGTACTTGCTTCCGCATGTTAGACTTGTGTTTCAGATGTCAGATTTCAGACTATTATTTCAGATGTTAGATTATGCGAGATTTTCAGAATATGCATGTTTTAGCCGGTATTATTCATGGCCTTAATTCTATAATGATTATACTTGGTCGCATGCATGATAGATTATAGTGATAAAGATATAAGATTAAAGTTGAGTAGCATCCCGCGTTTTTAAAGTTAAAGTATTTTCGTAAAAAAAATAATATGAGTTTTCGAAAATTAAATAGTGCTTTCCTTTTTAAGCGCGAAAAATTTATTCTGATTTTAGTAAGTTTTAGGCGGGGTGTTACAACCTTGCCCCACTGCCGAAATCCGCGGCCGGATCACCTCATCCAGAGTCCTTCAGTCTTTGATCGTTCATACTTCAGTAAGTTGCGCTCATCGTGACAAGAACAAAATACACAAAATTTGTCCTACGACCTACGCAGGTTTCTGTCATGTTGCCATGATAGTGGATCTTAGAACCCTGCAATTCAAGCAATTATACAATACAATGCACTGCACCTTACACCAATGTTTTAAATATCGTACCGTACTGGCCGGTAATACCGGATACTGGCTATTGATACGGTATAATTACACTCAAAATAATAGATTTACGGTTATACCGGTTTGTACCCGGGTCATACCATAAAAACTGCAAAATATCGATCCACAATATCGGCCAATAAAAACAAATAAAAAAATATATATTTTTTAATTTTAAAAATTAAAATTTAAATTGGTAGTTAAATTTGTTTTATTTTTATCTCATTGAATAGTTGAAATTTATGATTACGGTCATTTTTTTTTACTTTTTTGCATTTAGCATTATTTATTTCTATGTATATTTATATATATCATAATTTTTGCTAATCCGGTAATACCACCGATATTATCGGTCTGACCGGTAATACTACGTATCGATGGCTAGACCGGTATGACCACTGGTACGGTATTTAAAATATTTCCTTGCACAAATAGTTCATGTATGATCTCTTTTAATCATTACACAATTATTGTAGCACAATTGTTATTTTTACTGAGTACCGAATCTGACGATTCGATCACTCGAGGAAGGCATTTCGGAATTTAGCAATGGTGTTGATAACACAAGAAGAGAAAATAAACCTAAACACTCTAAATCAGATGATGGAGATAATAATTAACTAAGAGAAAGCTTGAAATAAAATCTACCTAAAATGCAAATTAAAAAGCAATAAAGGAGCTAGAGAGTCGGGGATATCTTTTTTTGGTTCAAAGAGCAAGTGTCGAGCAAGCGATCATTCAATTAAAAGAAATCGGTAACTTATTCGTTCAGAGATTCGTCCTCAATAACTTTTCGTAACAAGAGGTTGAACATGAACGATAAATCAACGAGCATTTTAACACATTGGCAATACAGTTACAAACAAGCCAATTTCATATGAGCCATGGTCTATCGACTCCTCCTCTTTCGATTCAATGAGCTAATTAATTAACTTAGATGGTTTTTAATCAATCTAAACAAAGGGATCAACACAAATATGCAAGAATGAATCAAACCCCAATCAATAAGTAATTGAAAATTGAAGTGTCACTCCTTCAATATTTTTCATCATTCAAACACAATCTCATTAAATCCAAATCAAGACAACTCACATGAAGTGAATAATCAATAAACTCAACAATCACAATTGAATTCAGAACATCAATCCCCTATCCCTAGAAATGAGATTTATCTACGTAAAAGGAATTCAACACACATAATTATTTCTCCAAAAACAACCATTTTTCATGAATTGAAATAGAAGAAATTCTTACAATAAACCTCAGTCAAGAGTTGAATCCTTCTTACAAACTTGATCCCAATGCAAGATGAAGAAGAAAACAAGAATATATATGGAGAAATTAAGAAGAAAAAGAAGAAGAAAAAGTGAAGAAGAAGAGGGAGAGGGAGAGTTTTAGAGCGAGGGTTTTTAGCCCTGCTCCGGTCTGTCCCTAAGTCCCGGAACAATTCTACCTTTATAGTGCTCGAAAACCAGGGTCAAAACCGAGAAAAACCGTGAAAAAAGGGATTTGGGCAGCTGTCTCGTGCGTGGGTCGCGACCGCGGAGGGCTCTGCACAGAAAGTCTCGCACGCGCGGGGCTGGTCTCCGTAGCTTTGTGCGTCGACTTTGTTTTTGCTCGTTCGAGCTCGTTCGGACTCAGAATTGAGTTTTATTTTTTTCCTACGCGTCGCTAACGAGCCCCTCTTTCTAATGGTGTCAGTTTCCCCAAAAGATTCTCAAAAACCTATTCTCCCGGGGTCTCCAAACTACACACCAAAAACAAAAAGAAAACATAAAAAGACCGAAAAACAAACGGAAAACACCGCAACACTCAAATGAACGCAAAACACATAATAAATGACAAAATGATCCTAAAACCACCTAAACGACTCAATACGGGAGAAAAAGAACAGTAAAATAATGACTAAAAACGACACAAATATGGGACAAACAACAATCACCCAATTAACCATGGATCTAGTACCATTTGTTGGGTTCTATGAAGAACATTTGATGATCGTGCTTCGAATTGATTAAGAATATAAAAAATGAATCCTACGCGCAACAAAACTACCAATCGGATTCGTAACGTAAAATTTAAAATTTGTCTACTTTGTACAGACATACACGGCTTACGGGGCCAGACGAATGGTTCTGACACCAATCGGATTCTTGTCCTATCATTTCTTCGTGCACGCCACAACTGATTGTTGATCCTCGGAGGTGCGCCTCGACAACCACCATAGATCGCCATGTCGGGTCGTTGTGGCTGGCCGCGCAGATTGGTGTTACATTATCGCCGGGTTGGTTACATGCTATCTTTGGGCTGGCCGCGCGCTGGTCGCCGAGTTAATCGTGCGCTGGTCGTCGGCCGCCTCACTAGGTAGTGCGCGTCTACCATCGCCTACTGCGATGCTGCATACTGTGGTTTGCGGTGGTCGGGGATGCCAAGTTTGGTGGCCTCGGGATGTGTTGCAGGGATAAATATATTTTTTGAGATACTAACGGACTATCGTGGTGTCTTCTGTTGTATGAATGAGTACCACTATGTTTTGTCTTGGTCCGCGACTTGTTGGATCTGTCAAAGCCGCACAAATTTTCTTTCCATCGTACCTCTTGTTTTTTGGTTGATTGTTCAACAAAGAGAAATCAAATTTCTCACGTGTGTTATGTGTATGGAACCATCTTGGAGATTAAGGGACTTGGTTTGTTTATTGGCCACAATAGGGACCTTAAGGAGGTGTTAAATATGAACTCTCAAATATGAATCCAACTGTGATCTGACCCACTCCATTCATACATGAATAATACTTCATTTCTTTTGAGAAATATTAAAGAACTCCCCCATTTAGCCCCAACAAGTTATAAATAATTCATCTGTCCATTTTTAATATACTAGTAAAGTGCACGTGCGATGCACGTGGTGTCGAATAATTTTCGCGGAGTAAGTTTGTAAAATAAATTAATTTATATATTAAACATATCATTGCATAAATGAAGTAAAATATAGAAAAAATTAACTCATATGTGATTTTTTTTATTTAGAATTAACATAATGATGTCCTCATATAAAAATAGTGAAATAACATTTTACAAACTCCAACAAAAATATATATAAAAAAACAAATTCCTAATAAAAAAAACACAAAGATTTTCTTTCATCTTAGTTTTAACGTTCTCATAAGAACATTCATTGTCGTTGGAGTCCAATACATCAATACTATTGCCAAATTTCTCTTAATTAATTTGGCAAAAAGCCAATTTTATTCAAACACTTAAGAAACATTCTAACCCAACATATAGTCAAACTTCATGATCGTATGATTTTTATAACAAGGTACTTCTACTAAAGGATAAATATCTCTATGAAATAACAAACGGTGTCGCTAAAATTGCTGATATTTTTTATCACTGTATAAACTACTACATTCATCTATCGCTAGATATATTAGTGTCTACCCCATTGATGCATCGCCCCACGAGGTGGGAATAAATTTTATCTCTAAATAAAAGTTGACTTTTTAAAATCTTGGTTACATGTACTTCTCCCGAGGTGCTAAATTATTTTTTGAAATCATCATACATTACCTGAAAGTACCTCTAAAGTAATTGCACATATGTTCAAGCACAATACACCAATGAGATTATAAATATTTCTATAAAAAGTGACAACTTAATTCTAACATTCAAAATTGTTTTGATACTCGTACATTTCATTTTCAGTGTTATTTATCTTGAATATAGAAGAACAATATAATCTATTTTTTGCAATGATAAAACAAAACAATGAGAATATTGAGAAGCATATCATTTGTTAAAATATTTGACAACAGAAGAATTAGAATTCTACTATATGACGATACTTTTAGTCATTTGTAAAGTTTATTATTATGGGGCCATGATTAAAATATACATCATGTATACAATTTTTTAGATTTTTTAATTATTTAAAATTGAAAATAAATAATATATGATCATTATTTATGAGAACCAATTTCTTACAGAGTCCATATATTTAAACGCTGGCAACAAAAAAGTAGTAATTTTAAAAGACTTTTTGTTTGTAAATATTGGTATTCATACTTTTCTAAGAAAATTAGCATGTTTTCTTTTTCTCATTGCATTACTATTATACTATTTGTTTCTTATTCTATAGACAAATAATATTTTATTTCCTAAGTAACTAAAACACATTTATACGCATTATGTTATTTTTTGTATGTGTTTTATATAATGATGGTATCAAATTATCTTATTTATTAGGCTACAATTAATATAATCACATAGGATTAAATGTAATTTAATAATTTGATAAAATTGTACTTTTTATACGAATTATTAGATTAAAAAGTTTTAGAATTTTTTCCAATGTTTGATAAAATATTAATTAACTAAGTCATTTTCATAATCACTAAATACATATATGGTACCACCATTATAGGGTTCATTTTGCAGCAGTAATTGACTTCACATAGCTAATGTTATTTCATTTCCTTTCTCTGGCATAGCCTTTCCTTTTATCTATGACTTCACATTGGATCGCTTTGTTTGTACCCTAAGGTGCATTTGCCATAGTTTCAGCATTACGACAACTCGTGTCAAACATATATCGGATTTGGGCGCTCTAGCCAAAACGGGGGAACAGTTAGAAGCTTGCACCCATTTTTTTATTTTTTTTAATATGAATTGTTTCAAATTTATGTATGGAAAACATACCACAAGTTTATCTTATGTTATTTTATACTTAACAAAATTGATTTGACTTGAATATAAAATTTATTATATTATATACTTTAAGACTAATTTATTATTTTAAATTAGTACTGATATATATATATATATATATTATTTTATATCAATATAAATAATTATATAATATTTATTTTATTGCAATATATGGGTCAACTCAAACATCATGAAAAATAAATGATGAGATATATTACATATAAAAAGATAACAAATAAAAAATATGAAGTATTTGAAAATTAAAAAATTTAATGATAGAAAGTAATAAAAATCTTAACTAAAAAATTATAAGATTTATATACCTACTTTTAAAGAAATATACATATGAATATATATATATATATGTATATATATATATATATATGTATGTATGTATGTATACATATTATGTACCTAAAAGTTCTAGTTAAAATATATGTGTATCTTAAGTATGTTTTATATTTATCATTAGCCAACTCCAATTGGTATTGTACAATAAGTAATTTTATCAACATATTTACTTTTGGATTTAATGAGAGTTATAAGTTTTGTCATCTTTCTTACCCCTTATTTAGTTATTACAATACTAATAAAATAAATAAGGACCTTTCAAAGTATCTTGTTTGCTTTGAAAAAAAAAAATTAATTCTTATCATAAATTGAACGCGAATTACATTAAATGTGTTATATTTTCTATCGTATCAAAATTTTTCATAATAATAGTTGCACACAATATTATATATAATGCATTTTTTATATAGATTTGGAGTCTTGGTTTGCTTATGTTGAATTGAAAAAAGTTATGTTTTTTAATTACATATAGGGAGGATATAAGATTTCTTATATTTTTATGTAGTATTTATTGAGTAATTGTGTTTACAATTTTTCTAGTAAAAATATTTTAAAAACATGAACTTTTTAGCTCCTATAATTTTTTTTTTTTTTTTAGAAATCACTCATTATTTTATCCCAAGATTACCTATTAATTTACCAATTGAGTTACATTTCTTACATATTAAATATTATATAATTAAAATATTTCTTGTTTTATCTGTTCAATATGATACTTATATATTATATTAAGAAAACTAATATAGTAAATAAAAAAAGTTATTTAAAATTATAATAATAAAGATTTTTTTTTCTAATCTACATGTATAAATGTACAAATAACTATTGTCTATCACCTCAAATTTACACATAAAATTAATAAGAACAAAGAACTAACAAGCGTTTAACAACTCAGTTCGATTACATCGATAAGTATATTTTTAGAAGGTTTATATTTAGTTATATTAATTATATTATTTTTGTTTATTAGTTTGTTTTATATTTATTAGTACGTATCACAACTTAGTTATTATTCATAATTTTTGTTATATTTAATATTTTTTTAAATAACTTTATCTTGTTCTTTCACATGTTCTTAACTGTAGATTTGTCAACAAAGACAAAGTATAAAGTATAGAATTTTTTCGATCATCTGCCTCATTATATATCAAATATTTGTATATCTTATATTATATTATATTTAATTAAAATTTTTTAATTAATTATTTACATCATAAATTCATTAATAATATTGTCGAGTCAACTTTTGTTCATAAAATTTTAAATAATATATTATTTTCATTGATTTGCTTATGTTGAATTGAGAAAAGTTATGTTTTTTAATTATATATAGGGAGGATATAAGATTTCTTATATTTTTTATGTTGTATTTATTGAGTAATTGTGTTTTTTTTTTCCAAAACGATAGAGCATCTATTAAGAAATTCAAAGCGGACAACATCCGAATACAATATTCATTACAATAAGAGAATCGAAAGAAGAAAAATGAGAGACATACCGAAAGGTAGTCTAGAACCTCAACAAGAGGAAATAACTCGAACTAAGGAGAAGGAGAAGGAAACAGAATCCCTCTACTGCAACATGCCTAGAAGGGATTCAGAATCCTAAAAAGAGAATAAGAAAAAAGATAACCAAAAACCTATTACAAAGCATTAAACTGAGGAGAACTGCAACCAATCCATATGAGCAAATTGTAACAGCTTAGTTTCCGGAATGAGAGTGTTTTGAAAAATCCAAAGATTCCTGGATTTCCAAAGCCACCAGAGGATATATGTAGATAATTGAATTCTGTCCTCAGCAACTTCAGAATTTCCTATTGAGCAGATTTTGTACCACCAAGATTTGAAAGAGTCTTTCTCATGCTGCAGCCCATCCCATCTCACAGTAGAGATATCCCAAACTTTGGATGCTCTGAGACAGGAAAGAAGGATGTGTTCAGTGGTTTCAGGACCCTCACCACATATGGAACATATATGATCAATGTCAATTTTCCTTCTTCTGAGGGAAACAGCAGTGGGTAAGGTTCCATTGATGCATTTCCAAATGAAGTGTTTCAGTTTCCCTGCAACTTTCAACTTCCAGAGTCTGCCTTGGATTGATCTGTTATTGAGTATGGTGGAACTGCATTCAGGTAGATCTAGCTGCTGAAGTTTAAGTTTGGATAATGTAGTATAGGCACTGGAAACTGAAAATTGGCCTTTTTTATCAAGACTCCAGTAAAGTCTGTCCATTCTGTCAGGGTTCAAAGAAGATATGCTTAAGATTGCTTCACTGTCTGCAACATCAAAAACTTGTTTGATTAACCATTCATTCCAGCTAAGACCATGTGAGAGAATGAGGTCTTTAACCCAAATAAGGTGATTCTGGGCAATAGGAAGAAGAGAAGGAGATGGCTTCTGTAAAGATGGTACCCAATTGCTGTCTGAGATTTTAGTAAGCATACCATTTCTGATTTCTGTTCTGAGCCATTTTGAGAAGAAAGGCATTGCATCAAGCCAACAGTTCCACATCCAAGATCCTTTCTGAGATCTGATTGCTTGTGTAATGGAAGTTGTGGGAAAGTATCTATCCTTAAGGATTTTACTGACCAGGAGATTTGGGTTTGTGGCTACTCTCCAAAGTTGCTTGCATAGGAGGGCTTTATTGAACAATTGCAGATCTAAAAAACCTAGACCCCCATCACTTTTAGGCAGAGAAAGATGGTTCCATTTTTTCCAGTGTATTCCTCTTGATTGACTGTCTCCATTGTTCCACCAAAATTGAGCACACATTCTGGAGATTTCAGAGCAAATGTTCTGAGGAAGCTTGAAGCAAGACATTGAAAAGATAGGCAGAGCTTGAATGACAGCTTTCAAAAGAACTTCTTTGCCTGCTGGACTTAAGAGCTTAGCTTTCCAATTGTGCAGTTTGTTCTTCACAGAAGTCAATAAGAATTGAAAGACTTCTTTTTTTGATTTACCTATACCAAGCGGCAGTCCTAAATATCTGGTGGATCTGTGAGGTGTAATGCCATTAAGATTTGCACAGATAGAAGCTTGAAGAATCTGCGGAGTATTTCTGCTAAAAAAGATAGCAGATTTCTGTAAATTCACAGATTGCCCAGTAAAGAGCCTATACTTTTCAAGAATATTCATGAGTGCAGCTGCTTGGTCATTCCCTGCTCTACAGAAAAAGATTGAGTCATCAGCAAAGAGGAGGTGTGTTAGCTGAGGACCATTATTTGAAAGTTTCATCCCTTTCAGAGATCCATCTTCCACTGATTGAAGGATCAAAGCTGTGAGCAGTTCTGTGATAATTATGAAAAGATAGGGGGATAAGGGATCCCCCTGTCTGATTCCTCTTGATGGAGTAACAAAACCATTCACAGTGCCATTCAATTTGAAAGAAAATGTGGATGTTGTGATGCAAACCATGATCATCTGAACAAAATCCTTATGAAATCCCATTTGAAGCATTATCCTTTGAATAGAGAGCCATTCAACTCGGTCAAATGCCTTAATCAAATCAAGTTTGAGGGCCATAAAGAAGTTTTTACCTGAGCAATGTCTATTCAGAAAATGAAAAGCTTCTTGGCCAATAATTACATTATCCAAAAGTTGTCTTCCTTCTATAAAGGCCATTTGATGATCAGAGATACAATGGTTCAAGCAAGCTTTAAGTCTTTGAGCTAAAATTTTTGAGATTATTTTGTAGACCACAGTGCAGAGGCTGATTGGTCTAAATTGGCCAAGAGATTCTGGATTTTGAACTTTGGGGATTAGAGATAAAATCGTGTGATTCCAGTATCTCAAAAGCTGACCTGATGTGAAGAAGCTGAGAATAGCTGAGATAAGATTCTGCTTAATGAGCTCCCAGAAATGCTGATAAAATTTGGAACTCATTCCTTCTTCTCCAGGAGCCTTATCAGCAGGTAAGTGAAATAAAGCTGCTTTTATCTCCTCCTCAGAAATATCTTTCATTAAAGCATCATTCATATCTGGTGTCACACTTTGGGGGATTAGGTGAAGAATAGAATCTCCATCCCAGTTGGTTTCAGAAGAGAATAGATGGCCATAAAATTCAGAGATGTGAGTCTCCATTTCCTTTTGAGTGTTCAAGACCCTTCCCTGAGATGTAAGAAGTCTAGATATGGCATTGTTTCTTCTTCTTTGGAGTGTTATAGTATGGAAGAATCTTGTATTGGCATCACCTTCTTTAAGCCACCTATACCTGGATTTCTGTTGCCAGAAAAGTTCCTCATGGGAGTGAGCCTTGTTCAAAGCTCTTTTTGTGGAGTCCCATTTGTCCCAGTTGTCATCTGATTTGTCTTCATTGAGCCTTTCCAACTCCAAGGTGAGTTCTGCAATGAGAGCCTGATTTTGAGACTGAAATGTGGAGCTCTATTTAAGCAATGCTATTCTGGTAAGTCTGACTTTCTCTTTGAGTTGATAGAATGGTGTGCCTGTGACTGGAGTATGCCAAGCCTTCTTCACTGTCTCTTCAAAACCCTCTTTTCCTATCCACCTCTTGTCAAAGTGGAATCTTGATTGTTTCTTGTCTTTAGAAGGTCCAAGATTAAAGAGTAAAGCTGAGTGATCTGAAGAGCTGCGGATGATGTTTGTGACTGAGGCATTGACATAAGACCGATGCCACTCCAAGGAGCCAAAAGCTCTGTCTAACTGTTCTTCAACCAGATCTGAGCCAGCTCTGTTATTGCACCATGTATATGGATATCCCTGCATTCTGATTTCTGCCATTTCCATAGCATCAATGTAAGAGTTGAAAGCATGAAAACTTGCAGGATTCCTAGGTAAGCCACCTTTCTTCTCAGCTGATGAACAAATTTCATTCCAGTCACCAATAACAAACCAAGAATTACCCCAAACCTGCTTTTCAGATAATAGAACATCCCATTGGTCATGTCTCGTACTTCTACAAGGACTTAAATAAACAAAAACACCCCAGAGGGGCAAACTGGAAGAAACAGAAAATTGCACAGCAATAAAAAAGTCTTTACTAATAAGTTGATGAACAACAACATTAGAATCCCAAAACAAAGCTAAACCCCCACTGAGACCCATGGGATTGACTATTTTAACTCTATCAACATAGCCTAATTTACAACTGATAGATTTAACAAAGGAATTTGGTTTTTTTGTCTCAGAGAGAAAGAAAAAATGAGGGTGATGAGCTTTAATAAGCTCTCGCATTTGGGAAACTGTAGAGGGCCCACCCAGCCCTCTACAATTCCACACCACAGCTAACATTGTTCATTGTGGTGCCACTCAAGGCTGGCAGCCTCCACCTTATCTTCTAGTTGCTTGCTTTTCTTACACACAGGACTGGATTGATGAGTTTCTGGTTGATTGTTTAACTGGGTGTCCATAAGTTCTTCTGATCCTCTGATCCTCTTCAAAGATAAGATGGGATTGTTGTTTTCAGGAATTGGAGAATCTCTGAGGAGCCTCCCAGTCTTGCTTTTATCCCTCCTCCATGTCTTTAAGGGTGAAGCTTCAGCAATAGTTAGAGAGTCATGGATTCTTTTGAAAATTGAGGAGGTAGAGAGAATAGCTGTCTCAACTTCCATTGCTTTGCTTGGTTCTCTGAATTGGACACAAGATTCTTGAGTAGCTTCCTGGAATTTAGGAATTGGAGTTTCTGAGGTAATAGAGTCCTGGCCTTTCCTCTTTGAATAAGATTGAGAATCCATTGGTAGCTGGATAAGCTGTTGACTAGTTTCTGCTTGTTGGGAAGAAGTTTTGGATGGAGATTCCTGGGCATTCACTGTTGGAGATTCTGGTGGAGGAGATTTCCTGGACCCTGAAGGCACGTGATCGAAGTTTTTATTCCCATCTGAAGCTTTAAGAAAGTCGCCATACTGTCCTTCTTTCAAGCAGTGGTTATTAATGTCCTCAATTCTTTTGGAGCAACTTCTATCCAAATGTCCAATCAGTCCACAATAATGACATAGATTCAGCAATTTCTCATATTTGAACCCAACCTGAGCTGCTTCCTCTCCAAGCCTTATGTTTGCCACTCTAGGAATAGGCTCTTCTAGATTCAGGGTAACCAGCAATTTCAATAACTTACCACCATGATTACTTGCATTTGTCAAAACCACATTCTTGACATTTTTAAAAACTTTCCCAATTTTGAGACCTACTTCCGTACTTAACCAATTCAATGGGACATTTGTTACCTGTACCCAAATGTTAAGCTCGTGGAAGCAAGGATGCTTGATCGAAATACCCCTTCTCCATTCCTTTAGAACAAGATACTGATTCTCAAAACTCCAGTTGATGCCGTTTGCAACTTTCTCCAAATCTTCTCGTGTTTGGAAGATAAACTGAAAGAAATTAGGAGTGAGCTCTTTAATCTCCATCTGGTGACTGAGGCGCCAAATACTTGTCATTGTTCTTTTGACCCCAATCCAGTTGGCTACTCGGTCTCCTATTATTTTGCCGAAGAGACTCCGGTTGCATTCGTCCGCACTTAGCTTAATGTCATCATTAGCTATATCAATGAAGGTAGCTTCCCGCTCAGAAAGAGAGAAACCCCTTAACTGATTTGATAAATCTTCCTCCTGCGCACTAGCCATCTCAGATGGGACCCTAGATTGAAAATACGCCGGGCACCCAAATAGATATCTGAAAGGATCGCAACAATGTGAAAGAAGGGGAAACTAGAGGAACACGAGAAATAAGATCGGAAATGGTTGGAGGCACACGAAGAAGAAGATCGGAAATGGTTGGAATCGAAAGGCTCCCACCTGAGAGAATAATCGCCACAGCTCTCACCTGAGAGAATCCTTCGAGTAATTGTGTTTATAATTTTTTTATTAAAAGTATATTAAACACGTGAATTTTTTAGTTCCTATAATTTTTTTCAGAAACCACTCATTATTTTATCTCAAGATTACCTATTAATTTACCAATTGAGTTACTTTTCGTACATATTAAATATAATATAATTAAAATATTTCTTGTTTTATCTGTTCAATATGATACTTATATATTATATTAAAAAAACTAATATAGTAAATAAAAAAGTTAATTAAAATTAAAATAATAAAGATTTTTTTTATAATCTACATTTATAAATGTACAAATAACTATTGTCTATCACCTCATATTTACACTTAAAATTAATAAGAACAAAAAACTAACAAGCGTTTAACAACTCAGTTCGATTACATCGATAAGTATATTTTTAGAAGGTTTATATTTAGTTATATTAATTATATTATTTTTATATTATTTTTGTTTATTAGTTTGTTTTATATTTATTAGTACGTGTCACAACTTAGTTATTATTCATATTATTTCTTATATTTAATATTTTTTTAAACCTTTATCTTGTTTTTTCACATGTTCTTAACTGTAGATTTGTCAAAAAAGACATAATATAAAGTATAGAATTTTTTCGATCATCTGCCTCATTATATATCAAATATTTGTATATACTATATTATATGATATATAATTACAATTTTTTAATTAATATTTTAATTAAATATTTACAATTCATAAATTCATTAATAATATTGTCGAGTCAACTTTTGTTCATAAAATTTTTAAAAATATATTATTTTCATTGATTTGCTTATGTTGAATTGAGAAAAGTTATGTTTTTTTTTTAATTATATATATGGAGGATATAAGATATGATGACATTAGTATATTACCAAATTTTCCATTAAAAACAAGTGAAAGTAAGGATTTTTTAGGTAGTTCATTTTTTAATTAAAAATATAAATAAAATATGATGTGTATTAGTGTATTACTAATTTGCCATTAAATTTATGTCAAAGTAAGGGTTTTTTAGGCATTATGAATTTTTACAAAAACACTCCTCCTTTTTATTAGATTAGATTAGACTAGATTAGATTAGATTAGATAGATTAGAATAGAATTAGATAGATTAGATTAGATAGATTAGATTAGATTAATATAAAAAGTTTTAGAATTTTTTCCAATGTTTGATAAAATATTAATTAACTAAGTCATTTTCATAATCACTGAATACACATATGGTACCACAATTATAGGGTTCATTTTGCAGCAGTAATTGACTTCACATAGCTAATGTTATTTCATTTCCTTTCTCTAGCATAGCCTTTCCTTTTATCTATGACTTCACATTGCTTCGTTTCGTTTGTACCCTAAGGTGCATTTGCCATAGTTTCAGCATTACGACAACTCGTGTCAAACATATATCGGATTTGGGCGCTCTAGCCAAAACGGGGGAACAATTAGAAGTTTGCACCCATTTTTTTTTAATATGAATTGTTTCAAATTTATGTATGGAAAACATACCACAAGTTGAGCTTTTGAATGGATGTTTGTGTTACCACTAGAGGCGTTACCTTACCCACTAAAACATCACCTGTCTGTACCCAAGATCCCAACATCACAATTCTATTTTTGTCTAAATTGCGAAGTAAGTGGGCTTCTAAATCTGGTATTTCAATAGTGATCCTTTCAGGGTCTTGGCTTGTTACATGAGTTTGAATCTCATGTTTCTGTATGTGAAAAAAGTATAAATATCTTCATATACCAAATGCTCACTAATGAGTACTGCTTTTGGGATTTATACTTAATAAAATTGATTTAACTTGAATATAAAATTTATTATATTATATACTTTAAGACTAATTTATTATTTTAAATTAGTACTGATATATATATATATAATTTTATATCAATATAAATAAT
>CACSLK010000984.1:2930631-2970250 GCA_902706635.1 Striga hermonthica
GCTCCAATTAATATTGTACATTAAGTAATTTTATCAGCATATTTACTTTTGGATTTAATGAGAGTTATAAGTTTTGTCATCTTTCTTACCCCTTATTTAGTTATACAATACTAATAAAATAAATAAGGACCTTTCAAAGTATCTTGTTTGCTTTGAAAAAAAATTAATTCTTATCATAAATTGAACGCGAATTACATTAAATGTGTTATATTTTCTATCGTATCAAAATTTTTCATAATAGTAGTTGCACACAATATTATATATAATGCATTTTTTTATAGATTTGGAGTCTTAGTTTGCTTATGTTGTATTGAAAAAAGTTATGTTTTTTAATTACATATAGGGAGGATATAAGATTTCTTATGTTTTTTATGTAGTATTTATTGAGTAATTGTGTTTATAATTTTTCTATTAAAAATATTTTAAAAACATGAACTTTTTAGTTCCTATAATTTTTTTTTTCAGAAATCACTCATTATTTTATCCCAAGAATACCTATTAATTTACCGATTGAGTTACATTTCTTACATATTAAATATTATGTAATTAAAATAATTCTTGTTTTATCTGTTCCATATGATACTTATATATTATATTAAGAAAACTAATATAGTAAATAAAAAAAGTTATTTAAAATTATAATAATAAAGATTTTTTTTTCTAATCTACATGTATAAATGTACAAATAACTATTGTCTATCACCTCAAATTTACACATAAAATTAATAAGAACAAAAAACTAACAAGCGTTTAACAACTCAGTTCGATTACATCGATAAGTATATTTTTAGAAGGTTTATATTTAGTTATATTAATTATATTATTTTTATTAGTTTGTTTTATATTTATTAGTACGTATCACAACTTAGTTATTATTCATATTTTTTGTTATATTTAATATTTTCTTAAAAACTTTATCTTGTTCTTTCACATGTTCTTAACTGTAGATTTGTCAAAAAAGACATAATATAAAGTATAGAATTTTTTCGATCATCTGCCTCATTATATACCAAATATTTGTATATTCTATATTATATTATATTTAATTAAAATTTTTTAATTAAATATTTACATCATAAATTCATTAATAATATTGTCGAGTCAACTTTTGTTCATAAATTTTTTAAAAATATATTATTTTCATTGATTTGCTTATGTTGAATTGAGAAAATTTATGTTTTCTAATTATATATAGGGAGGATTTAAGATTTATTATATTTTTTATGTAGTATTTATTGAGTAATTGTGTTTACAATTTTTTTATTAAAAGTATATTAAACACGTGAACTTTTTAGTTCCTATAATTTTTTTTTTTCAGAAACCACTCATTATTTTATCTCAAGATTACCTATTAATTTACCAATTGAGTTACTTTTCGTACATATTAAATATTATATAATTAAAATATTTCTTGTTTTATCTGTTCAATATGATACTTATATATTATATTAAAAAAACTAATATAGTAAATAAAAAAGTTATTTAAAATTAGAATAATAAAGATATTTTTTTTTTCTAGTCTACATGTATAAATGTACAAATAACTATTGTCTATCACCTCAAATTTACACTTAAAATTAATAAGAACAAAAAACTAACAAGAGTTTAACAACTCAGTTCGATTACATCGATAAGAATATTTTTAGAAGGTTTATATTTAGTTATATTAATTATATTATTTTTGTTTATTAGTTTGTTTTATATTTATTAGTATGTGTCATAACTTAGTTATTATTCATATTTTTTTTATGTTTAATATTTTTTTAAACCTTTATCTTGTTCTTTCACATGTTCTTAACTGTAGATTTGTCAAAAAAGACATAATATAAAGTATAGAATTTTATCGATCATCTGCCTCACTATATATCAAATATTTGTATATACTATATTATATATATAATTACATTTTTTTAATTAATATTTTAATTAAATATTTACAATTCATAAATTCATTAATAATATTGTCGAGTCAACTTTTGTTCATAAAATTTTTAGAAGTATATTATTTTCATTGATTTTCGTTGAATTGAAAAAAGTTATGTTTTTTTTAATTATATATATGGAGGGTATAAGATATGATGGCATTAGTATATTACCAATTTGCCATTAAAAACATGTGAAAGTAAGGATTTTTTAGGTAGTTCATTTTTTAATTAAATATATAAATAAAATATGATGTGTATTAGTGTATTACTATTTTGCCATTAAATTTATGTCAAAGTAAGGGTTTTTTAGGCATTATGAATTTTTACAAAAACACTCCTCCTTTTAAAGTAGTATAGATAGATACCATATGTTGAGTATGTAAATTACTGACAATATTATTAATTAATTTCTTGATCCAAAATTAGTACCACTCAGTTATATATTGTTATGTCGTAATTAAATCCACCAGCGTGTTTAACATAATAATTCTTCTTAAACTCATTTTGGGGACGTCATCAACCTGGTGTACCAGGACACTGTGTCCGTAAATAATCTCAGCGACACATCATCTAATCGGCATTTTTTTTTTTTTTACCAAAATATCGAGTCTATGGACCTTACAAAATAATTCTCGCCCTTGGTAAGTTAAATAAACAATAATCGAATACATATGCCCATTTATTATCTTACAGGTTAAGAGAATGCAACAATTACTGAGGTCTAGATTATTTACTTGGTCAATATAAAATAATCTTATCCTCCTTTAGGTCCGTTCAATAATCAAAGATGTACTAGTGTAATTCGTTGGTCAAAGATCAACTAACTCAAAAATCACAATACAACCTTTAACAATAGTTAGTTTAATTATGTCTTGAGTATAAATAAACATTTATATTTTAGAAAGACCCGACAATATGATGTTTCTTTTTTATACATTGAAACATATTATTAACAATGCAAAATAAGCTATGTTTGTATAAATAAATAACTAGGAATATTCACTTGACTGAAAGCATGAATCTCATTCAAAATAGAATTGGGAGTAACACAAAGCCGAGCTTGTACAATATACTCCAACTCAAGACCTGAGACTAAGTCTGATGACTATCCCAAGAACATGAAATCATCGAGATGTCGAACAACCCTCCCACTGCGATGAGGCACTGGTGCATTTTTGGTGACACATGTTGTAATATTATGTGGCATATCTACTTATACACACGGTATTGAAGAAGAAACCTTACCTCTCACCTCCTCCAGAACAAGTCTACTTGTGGGCTTGTGGTTCCTTCTTCCTTGCATAGTCTTCTTCCAAGTATTTAGTGTTAGTGTTGTTGTTGTTCACCTTGTGATATTGAGACTATAAAATAAACCACGTTTCCACAAACAATCGTAGTTTCGAATGTCTTTCCAACGTAGTGTACTACTTTAGTCAGTAGAGCCTTGAGGGGAAAATATTTTTGGAAGGAAAATTAATGGATGTAAAAGGATCCTAAAGTTGGGGGTTAGGTATAGGGTGGGTGATGGTACCTCAATCTGTCATTTGGAATTCTCCTTCACTTCCATCTCATTCTTATTTTATTTAATCCAGAGTGTTAGTGATAGAGATTGCGAAGAGTAGATGAGCTCATTATCAAATAAACTAGAGAGTGGGATATATAGAGAGCTGATCATTTGTCAAACATTTAAACCTCCCTCCTAATGTTGAACTAATCCTTCAGTTTCCTATTAGTCATAAAATCATTTGGCACTAGCACAAAAAATGATAACTCATTATGAAGGTTGTGTATGAGTATATGATTAATAGGGCTGCATTGAGTATATGAAATTTTTTTGTGGACTTTAGAGAATATATATGATTGCTAAGGGTGGGTGCCTTGGAGGAGTAGACTGAAAATTTTCTGCAGTCTTGGAGTCAAATCCGATCGAGTTCAAGGAAGAGTGGGCAGCCAACTTCTGTGGGAGATTCATCTTTCTATCTTCTTCTTCTAAAGGATGGCTTGGGCTAGTTGGTGGTGTTTTTAGACAAGGTATCCTCCTAATCCAGAACTGGTCATGAGTTAAGGAGGAGTTTGGGGAACTAGTGAGGAAGGTGGCCGGCCTCATTGCAGTTATATATGGAGGATTCTGGAGAAAGCTTTGCATCTAAATATTGTCTCCAGACGACGCCTTGGCCTCAAAACTAAAGAATCACTTGCCTTCAACAACATTTATTAAATTCCGTCACAAGACATCCTTGCCATGGCAGTAGCTTTAGAGTTTAAAATTTTGTTTCTTCTTCTTTGTGTTCTTGTTGTAAGTTGTTAGCCAATGTGATTGCAGTCATTTGACTATTCAGTTGTACTCTATCTTTGAGTTTTATGTGAAGATTTTTTCTTTTGCCGTGGAAAAAAGACTCCTAAAATGAAATAAAAGCACAATTTACCTTCAAATCTCATTTTATTTTTGTATTTAGGCATATTTTTTCTTCATTATAAATATACTAACTTTTATTTTAAAAGTTTATGAATGGTCAAAGGGAAGATTTGTATTTAGGCATATTTTTTTCTTCATTATAAATATACTAAATTTTATTTTAAAGTTTATGAATGGTCAAAGGGAAGATGTCCGCCAATTGTGATTTTTGTTCGATGGGAAAGTCATCGGTTTTTCGCCAAGTAGACCGATCTCGGTCACAATATCAAGAGTGTACTTCCGTTGGCACAAGAAAATGTTCGAAGAATTCCTAGCAACCTCAATGCCGAGAAAAAAATCAAAATCGCGTTTTTCCAAGGCCTTAGTGAAAATGTCTGCCAACTGTGAATGAGTGGAAACATGAGCCGCAGAAATGAGACATTGAACAAGAGCATCACCAAGAAAATGACAATCGACTTCAGTATGCTTCGTGCGCTAATGAAATATAGGATTAGCAGCAATGTGCAGAGCTGCTTAACTGTCACAATAAATCCGCATCGACTGATAATTGAGAATTAGCAGCAATGTGCAGAGCTGCTTAACTGTCAACAATATCCGGATCACATTTTATTTCTTTTTAGGAATGTTTTTTTCTTAATTATTTTTGTTAATTTTCAGTTATCTTTTTCATTGATTCCTAAATTGCATTAATTTTTTTGTTTATGTCTAGTTTATAAATGATTTATGTACGGTTTTATTTTGAATGTCGTGGTTAAAAGTTTTTGAAAAAATATAGTAAATATGTAAAATAACCAATGAAATATCTATAAACATAGGCCCATATTGTTGGAATAACTGATGACAGAATTCTCTTAACTTACAGAGGATCAGGCGATCAACATTGGATTTTCAAATGAAGCAAAAAACTCTATTATTCTTCATACTCCCTTGAGTTGGATACCAGAAATATAGACATCCTTCCCAGCCCCTTCATAGCCTCTTATCCATCTCTTTTAATCTCAAATCAAGATAGAAAAACTCACATTGAGTTATGGGACAATCAAGGTGATGCTCTCCGGCAGAGTTCTATCTTTTATCGTCTCGGCAGCTGCTCACAAGTGACTCCCCCAGGGACTCGAGCGCTCTCTTGCCCCCATCAAGAGTGAGTACGTGAAATATATCACATTGATTGACGAAGAGTTCCATAGAAGCCAGATTCCTCCTGAGAAACCCTCCCACTCCTAAAGAAAGAGAAGACTTTGAACTTTGAATTTCCACCACACTAATCAAAACAGGGGGATTTGACGTAATAATCCACTAAATCACTCAATCCTCAAAAGAGTGCACCGTTTATAAATTATCTCATTTTCACAACACTTGCATCAGTTATCATTTCCTGTACCATGCTCAAGAAACCCTGTTGAAAAAAGCTGTTTAGAGCAATATGCCATTTTAATGGCTTCAAAGGAGACGAAGTTAATTAATCACTAGGTACAAATAACAGATGTGCTCATAAGCCTCGACCTATATGCAAAGAAAGCACAAACTTCCATTGTCACATGAAAAATTCTAAGATTTTAATAGCCAAGCAAGAATCAAAAGCATGATAGGCCTCAAAGCCTGCTATCCGAAATCTGCCAGAAGTACAAAAATACCAAACAATAGAGGTTACATCTCACTCAAGGGCCAGATACGGTGATGCTTCCAATCTTCACTCTCTGACTGGGGAACGCCGAGATCGTTACACCAAGTAGAAGATGATTTCTCAATAAAGAAGAGTAAGAGCTTGAAAACAGATTGACAATTTCACATGCAATTTTATTTACATTTTTTTCACAAATCTTATGTAAAGAAGCCTAAGATTATCATTTAGGCTACCCCGCGGCCCCCAACACACACACACACGCACAAGGAAGGGAAAAAAGGAAGAAAAAAAAAAAAAAACAGTTGTGCGACAGAGTTCAGTTAAACTACACGTTGACGTGAAACTTCAATGTACCAAATATATTCTCAACTTCAGTATTTTGTAATCCCAATTATATCAGTTGGTGGGTGCTTAACCTCTGCAAGCACCATAGAACATTAACTCATGGTGATTCAATGCATATATGTTGACTTATCCCCAAACATTCACATTGTGACCAATCACTGATTTCACAAAAAACCCCCAGGCATAATCTGCCGGGATTCCATCTCGTTTCGCAAGTCCATGACCAAATCCTCCTTCCCACATTGGCAAAGCCCATCAAAAAGAGAGGACAATTTATCAAAATCAGGAGCTATAGCCCTCTCCATCATCTCTCTCAAAATCCGAACAGCCCCCTCATAATCTTCGTTCTTTAAAAAAGTGGATATCAGCATCTCAAAAGTTGATCCATTCGGATGACACCCGCTCCGTACCATGCTCTTGTAAATCTCAAAAGCACGGTCGCCATTGCTTCTCGTACACTGCCCGGCAATAAGTGCAGCAAAAGTGGATGAATTAGGGACCAATTTCTCCCTGTCGAGCTCTCTCACCATGTAAGCGGCTTTTCTCGTCTTTCCCTCCTTGCAGAGGCCCATGATCACGGCATTATAGGTCAAGATATCGGCTTTCACCCCACTCACAGACATTTCATCAAACAACTGAAGTGCCATCCCACTATTTCCATTTTCACCATAACCACCTATTAGTACGTTATAAGTTACCGTTGTAGGATTTACGCCCACACTTTTCATCTCTCGAAGAAGCTTACTAGCTTCATGTACTCTCCCCTCCATGCATAATCCATGTATAAGCGTGTTATACGTAACATCATTCGCTGGGGCCCCGTTTTTATCCATTGCATTCTTGATCTTCATACCACTTGCCACTAAACCCTTGGCACAATAACCGGCAATCAAAGTATTATACGAGACGACATTACAAGCCAATCCCATTGATTCCATTTCTTTAAACAGCTCAATAGCCATATCCAACTTCCCTAATTTACCATAAGCCCCCATAACCATATTAACAGTGTACACATTTGGGGTGATCCTACACCTGCAGATTTCTTTATAAAAGGCTAACACGATATCTGCACGATTCAAACTACTCAACGAACTCAAATAGGCATTGCAGGACTCAATAGTGGGGAAGAACCCGTACTCTTTCATCCAGCGGAAACAATCAGAAGCGTTCCTAAACTTCTTCATATGCGCGTGAGTCTTGAACAACAAATCAAACACACGAGGGGACGATTCGCACATCCTGTACGAGTGAATCAAAGCTTCGAAAACCCTGCGCGGGAAATTTAAGTCGGATGAGCGCATTTCAAGAAGTCCCTTCAGAATCGACTCCGAAGATTTGAACTTACGATTCCTGGTCAAGATGTGGAGGATTATGGAGGTCACCTCGAGCGTGTTGAGGTCGGGGCTTTTGAGGCCGACCCAGTTGAAGAATTCGAGTGAGAGGACGTAATCTTTTCGGGTTTTGAGAAGAATGTGCTTGATTCGAAAGGGGGATAAGGCAGAGGCTAATTTATCGAGTTTATCCCATTCGGAATGGATTATATAGCTGTGAGCTATGGTTATGAAGTCTGAATCCTGACCTGTGGGTGGAGGGATCGTTCTGTGGGGTAAAAAGATGGGATTTTTGCTGTGATTTGTGGAAGCTGAGAATTCATTAAGGTTTTTGGTTGTGTGGAGGAATGTGGATAAACTTCTCAGCTGTCGAAGGTTTTTCATGGTTGTTAATTTTGATTTTCTTGGCTGTGGCGAGAGTGTGTTTATAGACGAAAAAAAGGGAAAAAGTTGCAAAAACGGAGTGATCGACACTCTGAGAGCATCTCCAATGAAAAATTTTCCATTTTATGTTGTATGACATGGAATGAAAACAAAAAAATTATATCTAATTAATGTTAATTGTGGTTTTGTTCGTGATGTGTAAAATTTTAATTAGTTGAATAAGATAAATAAATTGAATAAGTAATTTAATAAACAATAGAAGTTGTCTAGAAGGACTTCTACATCTAGAAAGCCTTCTAGAATTTTTCCAAGCCACATAAGATTACTTATGCCATGTGGCAATAAAATAGAGAAATGAAAAGACCATTGGAGATGCTCTGAGAGCGTTGTGTTTGAAGTTTGAACGGATGTGGAAAAAACTAGCAATGGCAGGCTTTTACAATCCAAGCGCATCTCCAATAGCCTGGATCGTGAACTAGCAACTAATATTGTAAATGCACGGACCTATTCAAAATAAATCAAATAAGGAAATATAAGTAGAATAAATAATTTTTATATATAATTAAATAGATTACTGTATACAATGGTTTATGTTTGTATATTTTATTTCTCATCATATATAAAACATATTTGTAACTCAAGAAGTAAGAGTTTGTAAGTGCTAAAAGTCTAAAAACGGATTCTTATTAAATATATATTTTTTATTCTTTTATTAACAGAATAAATTGATACAATATTAAGTTTAATAAAAGAAATTTGTTTAATGTTGGAATATGTGTTTATAACTCATTAATTTGAACAATCCAACTTCATGTCTCTATGCCCTATTATAACTTCTGATCGCATACAACATGCCGACGAAGTTTTCAAAATTTGGCGACATGCATCAGCAAATTAGAAATATAAACAAAAGATTCAAAATGTTTGATTGTCAAAAGTTAAGGGTGATATCTTTTTTTTTAAAAAAAAAAAAAACTTTTTTCATAGTAAACATTGGTTCCTTAATTAATCACTGCGAAAATTACATTGTTCACCTACAATACTTGATTTTATTTTCACATTTATAAAGTTTTTGTTTCTAATTGCAAATATACTAATTTTTGTTGCTTATGAATGATTGATTTGTGTTTTTATATAAAATTATATATATATATATATATATATATATATATATATATATATATGTGTGTGTGTGTACGTATATGTATCCTAAATTGTATTGTTCTTGAGTTAAACTCAATTTATGAATGTATTATTTGATTTTATTCTTATGTCGTACCAAAATACACCCCAAATTGTTTGGGACCAAAAGGCTATGTTATTATTGTTGTTGTCGTCGTACCAAAATACATCATTTCATAATAAAATTTACACTCTTATAATATCTATATATTTTTTTGATAAACTTTACAATTATAAGTGGGCCTCAATTTTATACATTTACTTTAATTGTTCTTGAATGTTTTTGGTTATTTATACCGTTTTTCATGAATTTAATGAATTTCTTTCTGGAATTATTAGTTTTTTTTTATGAAATATAACGACGCGGACCAAAATTTATTAATATATGAAAAGTTGGGTAACAAAATTGATTTAGTTCGACATCATGTACTAAATGAGCAAATATGTATAGTTGGGATACAAAAAAAAAAAAAAAATCTCAAATCATTTTATTATCTTAACACTTTTTATTACAGTTGAATTGAATTTTATTATGTAATTAAAATCGTATTTTGACACTTGAATATATCATTTCTTAAACTCATCTCTTATTTAAAATATACATCTCCTTTTATTTTATAATTTTGTATTTATACTTAATTTATGTATTTTTATAAATTTATATATTCAAAAATTTACGATATATTGAAATTACAAATATTATATTAGTTTAAAAGATTTAATTATCAAAATGAATTACCCATTCTTAATATTAGAAGTAACTACAGTTCAGGTACCGCTACAATAATAAAAGTTTATATAAATGAGCAAATAATGAGCCATGATATTCTTTAAGTGAAAAGACCCATTGCATGCCTTTTAAATTCATAAATGAAGCACCTAATTTCATAGTTCACACATAATAAAATCTTGCAATATAAAAGAAATTTATCCTTGTTTCTCTCATTATACGCAAGATTTGAGAAATAGTATCATATTTTTTTTTGTATAAAAAATGGCTATGGCTGGGACGTTTGTCGAATTGTTTTGGCATTATTTCTTAAAAACCATTATATATGATTTTGTTGATATAATAAATAATTTATGCAATAGATTAACTGTATTTTTTTAAAAAAAAAAAATTGAGGTTTTAAAATTTGAGGTTTTAAATATTAGCAGTTGTATCATGTGATATGTGAACATATATGCAAACTCAACAATAATGCTCTCTTACCCACGGTGGACACATGTTAATATGTCCACCGCTTATGTGGCATGCACACATTGGTGATGTTAATATGTTCAAAAAATACATCACCAATGTGTACATGCCACATAAGCGTGGGCATATTAACATATGCCCACCGTGGGTAGGGGAGTGTTACCGGCAAACTCAATTTGCTAGTTTATCTAAATCGTGGTGGTTATGAGACTCCAACTTCTCCACGGTTTTACCGGTACTAATTCACTTATCTTAAAACTGAAAATATATTTATGTACTATTAATATGTAGGATGATCTTTTATCTAATTTTTTGTTATGCTTCAGTATTTTTGTAATTTTTTTTTTCTTGCTAGTATTATAAACATTTTTTTTTTTCAGGTATAAAGACCAATCTCAAGTTTTTTTTATTAAAAAAAAAAATAGAAGAAAAAACCCTTCTAATAGCTTGTGTGGTTTTATAATTTATAATGTAATTTTATTTATTATCTATTATTTTATATACATGTACTTACAATTTCTTTATTTGTGAACCACTCTTTGATGCAAATAAGTACCACATTATTATCTAGTATCTTCATATTTTTACGAAGGTTTTAAATATAAATTATTATTTAATACAAATTATAAATATTTCACTGTGATTCAACCTGTTATGTACATGTAAACAGAAAATTACTTTGATATTAATGGGAAATCAAAATAGAAAAAACATTTTAAACTTCCATAAATGACAACAAATTTTGGCCCACTTTTACTATTAATCAAAATATTATTAAAACTGAAAAAAAGTGCAAGGTGAACACGTTTAAGAAAATAATAAAAAAAAGATTGAAACTAACTTTCCATAAATAGTAATATGATAGGGACCCACTAAAACACTTACTATTTTTAGTAAGTGTGTTGCCTAATTATATAGTAATAGATGCTTATTTTTACTTGGCATATTAAATTTTAGATTTTTTTACCCCAAAAAAAAAACTAGGGAAAAATATATGTGAACAATAGTTTAATCAACTTGAAACGTATTTCGAAAGTACGTTTTATAAATAAAATTAATTTTATAATTTATTTATTACATAAAATAATTTAAAAAAAAAAGTATTACCAAAATGCGTTTTATAAATAAAATTAATTTTATAATTTATTACAGCAGAAAATAATTTTTGTAAAACAAAAAACGTATTTTAGAAATACGTTTTATGTAAAATTAAAAATTTAAATTTTTTAAAATCCGAAAAAAATAAAACGTATTTTGAAAATACGTTTCATTTTTACCCTAAAATCAATTTTGCCCTAAACCGTATTCTCAGAATATGTTTTTTAATTAAAAAATAAATATAAAATGTAATTCTAGAATACGTTTAACACATCGTGTATCGGGATCCATTCCACAACAAAATATCAATTCGACAAACTAATATCAATACATTTGTCAAAATATTAATCTAACATACACTATATACAAAAAGGTCAACCACAATAATTTATTCAACAAATAAATATGTCAAAAATATCAATACACAGAATCCAAGAAAAAAAATATCAACAGAAGGTCCACAAAATTACAACACACAAACTAACTAGGAATTAATGGATCCCTAGGTCTGCGCTGTCGGGACCCCTTCCGAGGCTTTCGTCGTGAAGGAGATGAGGCTTCACCTTTCTTCTTTTCTGAGATGCGTGTCAGCTACAAAATCCGACACATTCTCTTCACATTCTTCTTCTTCACTTGAGTAATTCAATTTTAAAAAATCACAAATTCGACTGGACAAGAATAGAAAAATAAATAAATAAAAATCATTTTTTTGTTAAGTAAAAAATTCTCACATTCTTCTTCTTCCTCAGGCCCGGTGTTCTCAAATTGGAGGTGCTAGGGGGGACAGTCGATTGCTTGGGCATCGTTGCCGTTCTTGCTGCCGATGTTGTTCCCTCCTTTGGACAAGTTCATTTTCGCGGTCACGGCCCGATGTCTTCTACCTCCACCAATGTTGGCAGTGGGTTGATGCCTCGCCGTGTGTGACTGTGTCCTCTGGGATGGGTCGTAGTCCTCCTCGAATAGAACTTGACTGAACGACGCCACTTGTGTAATATGTTAGCCTCCAACAGTCAGAGAACTATAGGCAAGGTTGTAGGTTTATGGAATGCAGCCTGCGCCCGTGGAGGGTGATATAGCCCTATTATCATGGTCCGGTCCAAGTGATTGTTACTCGACCGAATAACCACTAATGACGACATCAGAAAGACGACATCCCTGAGGTCGACTTTACTCACGAACTATCCAAGGATCGCTGTCAACCCCATGGTGGTTCCAAGACGATTCTCCTTAGTCGACTTCGGTAGCAGACTTCTCTTGAAAATACGGGTGAGCAAAGCGTGATCTCCAAATGCCAGTAAGTGACCTAAGTCGACTCGACGATGCTCGAAGTCGACCAATCCGGCCTCGAGGTAGGATTGATCCCCGACGACTCTCACACATTTCAACACAGTACAAGAAGACCTCTTAACAAAAGAATCTGCATGGGATAAGAAGGAATCTAGATGCTGACTAAGAAGCGGACGGGATGCGAACCGACCAGGGCATTTTGGACACTTTCCGTAAGTCGGCCAGTGCATTTTGGGTACTTCTGGTAAGTGTTTTGCCTCTATATAAAGGAGCTGAGGTAACCCCAACCCTTAATTTTTGACTCTAATAATTCATCTTCTCGGCTACTGCTCCTACTGAGCAGAGCTCATCTTCATCACTCTCATATTGACTTGATCGTCGGAGGCTCTTCACCGGAAACACTTCCGGTGTTGAGTTCTTGCAGGTGTTTGCAACGGTCTAAAGGCGATTTGGAGACGGTTCGAGCAGATCGGAGCTCATTACCACCGGTTCACTTCAGATCTCGAAGTAGACCCATCAGAGGGAGTGTAGGAATTATCTATTCAATACTCGCTAATTAGTTATAAACCCCCTCCAAGACTTGAGTCTGAAAATAAAATTCAAAGTAAGTAGTATGAAACACCAAAAACAAAAGAAATAATAAAAAAAACCACAAATATGAACACTTACATCGCACTTCTCCCGCTCAGAGATTGGCTGATATCCACCATCCTGTTGGAACACCGTGTACTTGGTATGGTCACTGATGAGTCTCACAGTCCTACTGTGAAACCAATCAATGTAAATCTCCTCAGCCTGTAGGAAGTCATCCACAGGGGCATCTGGGAGGACATTTTGTTCTCTTTCTTCGACCCAGCCCTTGGTAAGCACTGAATGAATGGCAAGCCTGTAACACCCCGCCTAGACTTACTAAAATCAGAGTAAATTTTTCGCGCTATAAATGGAAAGCACTTATTTAATTTTCAAAAACTCATATTATTTTTTTCGAAAATACTTTAACTTTAAAACGCGGGATGCTACTCAACTTTAATCTTATATCTTTATCTCTTTAATCTAACATGCATGCGACCAAGTAAATTCATTCTAGAATTAAGGTCATGAATAATACCGGATAAAACATGCATGTTCTTAAAATATGATATCTGAAATAATAGTCTGAAATCTGACATCTGAAACACAAGTCTAACATGCGGAAGCAAGTACAAGTTCAGAAAAGCACACAAGCATAAAACAACATAGATAATTTAAACATGTTCAAATACTATATGACATGTTTTCACAAAAATGTCCTGAAGCTGGACCAACACCACATAATTGCTCACGCATCACGCGGGACTCCATCACCTGAAAAATAGGGTAGTGGGGAGGCTTGAGCACAAAGGAATCAACGGTGCTCCGCCGGAACCGGCACTGAATACTCAGCACAATTAATAACAAACCATGAAATCAACATATATATGAATAAACTGGTCTGGCTATGGGACTAATGGTAAACCGGTAATCATGTGCACACTCTGGGGGTCCCCTCCCACAGAAATCCAGGCTGCGCATCCCCACTCATCTGGACGCTGGACTTAGGCTGGGCCTTGCCCACTCATCTAAGTCATAACTGACATCTGACATCTTGACCAAGACGGGATCACTTATCCGTCTCGGTCCTTCAATTTAATCACATATAGATCTCAAACATGGTAAATTATTAAAAGCGATGAAATACACAGTACATGGTCCCCACCTAGAAAAACTGCGAATGCGGATGCTGAAATATCTGAAATATGTTGTGTAGCAGGCGGAGGCTCGACTCTCTTCAAGCTACAAATTATGAGCGAAATATTCTAAGTACTAGGCTCAGAATAAAACTCAAATCTTTAATATCTATCGTCTAGGTTCGCTCACTCTGCTTTTAAAAATCATTTTTGGGATTTACGAGCTGATTTTGAAAATATTATTGTCTTTGAGGCATTCTAGAGTTCTCTGAAATATTTCTAAGTCTGGAACTAAAATCTGACTTGATCTAATCTGACTGAAATCTAAACTGTATCTAGATCTTAATCTATTTGAAATCTTAACTTTATCTGGAATCTTAACATATCTGAAATCTTAAATATATCTGAAATCTTAATATGATTGAATATGAAATTTATCTGAAATATATCTCGAACCGTCCAGACTGACCAGACCGGTTCAATTGAACTGGACCGACAGCTCACTCGAAGCTGGTCGGTCATTTGCTTGACTATGTGCAACTCGGTTTGACTGTGGTCCGAGTTCGGCGTGGCAACTCGGCCGGCACGAACTCGACTGACATGGCTTAGCCGATGCACGAGTTTGAAACGGTGCCACGATCACTGACGCAGGGGCGTGCTTGGACCACGGCTAACGGAACGGCGCGTAGACGGCAAGTCGGATGGACTCGGTGCACGGGCATGCACTCGGGGGTTGACTCGGACTCGGTGCACAGGCACGCACTCGGCGTTTCGGCTCCAACGGTCAGACGATAGACGGTCACCTGCGCGAGACGACGATACGCATTACGAATTGACGATACGCCGTCTAATAATTATCCATACGGTTCTAAGGTTCATGCATTTATAGTCGAATCCAAAAAAAATACCCGGTTACCGGAACCGGATAAAAACTAGGGTTTTGATTCTTGAAAATCTTAACTCATTTAAGGCCGATAATTAATATATATATATATATATATATATATATATATATATATACTATGTGATTTATAATAATTCTATAATCCACAACTGCAGCTAAAATCTCAATCAAACGAATAATTTATTTTTACCGCATTAACGTCTAAAGTCTCGATTTTTATAACTAAGTCAAACAACATCCAAAATTTACGCAAAT
This sequence comes from Striga hermonthica, assembly GCA_902706635.1. Lineage (NCBI taxonomy): Eukaryota > Viridiplantae > Streptophyta > Magnoliopsida > Lamiales > Orobanchaceae > Striga > Striga hermonthica. The sequence continues at coordinate 2,946,293 of CACSLK010000984.1, forward strand.
CGAAACATAACATCCTCAATATATGTATGGCCCACGGTCAACAAATCAAGTCCAAGTTCAACTCCTAACCCATTTAACTAGTAATCGCTACATCCTGTCAAATACACATAAAATCGGTTCGCCTATTAAACGAACCGCGAAAATTCTCAAAGTTTTACCTAAGCCTCAAGACAATTAATTATGATTTATCAAATTTAAATAATCATTTTATCACTTATGTATAAAGAGATCGAAAAATCGATCGGTCCAAGCTCGTAAAAATCCCGATAATTCAATTTTCGCTCAAATCATCAAATTCACATTTTTATTATTTCATCTCAAATATCATATCTAAGCCATCGGAGTCGGATTTAGACTATTTTACCTTAAATCGTGCAAAAACGGCGGGTCAAGAAGAGATCGAGCTAAGAACACGAGTCAAAGAAGCCAAATCGGGCCGGAAACAAGGGCGTGGGCTGTGGATCTGGGATGAAGGTGCTGAAACCGGACTGAAAATGCTTCTGGTCAGGTCCCAGTGTAGCTGGTCGCGGTCCCGGTGCAGCTGGTCGCGGAGGAGCTGTTTTCTGGCGAGAGGAGCTTGAACGCGAGCTAGGAGACTGTGAATGGCGGAGCTGCGGGCTGGGGTCGCAAGCAGGTGCTAAAGTCGGGTCGCAGTGGCTAGCCGTTGGGTTCGAGCTGAGGAGGTACGTACGGACGTCGAGCCGCTGCTGTGTGCGAGCTGGTGCGAAATCGCCAGAAAAATGAAGCTGGTGGCAGAGCTGCGGGCCTGGTGCGGTGGTGGTCGCGGTTTAAGCTTGTGAGCTCGAACAGAAGCTTGACGCACGCGTGAACGGGCTGGAAACGAGATGAAACGGTAGGACGAGCTGTTGTGCGTGTGGAGAGGTGGCTCGGCTGCGGGTTCGCCGGAGATTCGCCGGGGAAGAGGAGATCTCGTCGAAAAGCTTCAAGCCATGATGGAGGTAGAAGAAAGCTTGCTTTTTCTTTGGTGTTTGAAGGTGGGTTTGGATTTTTGAAGCTAAATCTTTGATTGGATCTTGAATTTAAGATGGTGTAGTGAGGAAGATGATGAATAGTGGTGTAGAGGGAGGCTAGGGTTTTGATGGGAAATTGGAGACAACCTATTTATAGAAGGTGTATGGGAGCTTAGGGTTTTGTTCTTGTTGGGCCTAAAATCGGGCCTAACAATTACTAAAGTCGGGCTAGAAATGTTACTCGAATTGGGCTCGATAATTAAATTCGACTTGGGCCGAATAATTATTAGACTAGACTTAGGAATATAATTGGTTGGTTAATTAAAAATATGACGACTTGTAGTAATAGTTTCGCCTTGGGCCGAAATTAAATATAGGGCCCGGAATAAAATACTACGAGGGCTCGATATTTAAAATATCACTTGGGCTTGGAAATTAATTCGACTATTCAAATTAAAAATGGCCGACTAAAATTATTGGATTCTCAAAATTAACTGGGCTCGAATAATCAAATTCTCCGGCTTCGGTTCGCTTAGATAAAATTCCGACTTTAATAATTAAAGTCGAATGAATTATTCATGGCTTAGACTTTAATACTAATTATTTAATTTAATGCAAATAAATATAAATAGTGCATCAAATTTAGAAACATAATATTTATGGAAATATAGTCGAGCTCCATAAATAGTAATTAAAAATATGGGCGTTACAATCTATCCTCCTTAAAATATTTCCGTCCTCGGAAATTCCAAAACTAAACATGAGTCCGACTCGACTATAAACTAGGAATCGAAAATACATAGTACTAATCAGAACTGGAAATCTAGATAGCAAGCTCGAATCTCCTCCTCTCGCTCCCAAGTGGCCTCGGCCTCGCCGTGGCGAGTCCGCTGGACTCGAACAAGAGCTACATCTCTGCTCCTCAGCCGTTGGACCTTTCGGTCTAGAATAGCCATCGGCTATACCTCATACGTCAAGTCATGCCCGACGTCAAGCTCACTGTAACTCAACACGTGCGCTGGGTCATGCACGTAATCCTTCAGCATCGAAACGTGGAAGACGTTATGTACACCCAAAAGCTCGGGGGGTAATGCCAACCGATATGCTACCTCGCCCACTCGCTCAAGGATCTCGAATGGGCCTAAGAAACGGGGTTGCAGCTTTCCTCTCTTCCCAAAGTGAACCACGCCTCTCAAAGGCTTGATCTTCAGGAACGCCTTATGTCTTACCTCAAACTAGAGGTCTCGCCTACGCAAGTTAGCGTGATACTTCTGTCGCTCATGTGCCACCTTCATCCTCTCTCGGATCAAGGCGACCTTCTCCACCGTGTCCTCGATCAGCTTCGGACCGAGAACCTGCCGTTCGCCGACCTCATCCCAATAAAGAGGTGATCGGCACTTGCGACCGTAAAAAGCCTCATACTACGCCATCTTGATCGACGCTTGATAGCTGTTGTTGTACGCGAACTCAATCAGTGGCAATAACTCCTCCCATGAACTACCGCAATCCAGAACACATGCTCGAAGCATGTCCTCGAAGGTCTGGATGGTCTGCTCAGACTGGCTGTCGCTCTGTGGGTGAAAAGCGATACTGAACCTCAACTCTGTTCCCATGGCCTCGCTGAGGCTCTACCAGAAGTGTCCAGTAAAACGGGGATCTCGATATGACACTATTACCTTGGCGACTCCGTGAAGTCGCACAATCCCACGGATATAGATACTCGCGAGCTGCTCCATTGACATGTTCATCCTCACGGGCAAGAAACGAGCCGACTTTGTCAGTCGGTCCACAACTACCCAAACTACATCATGATGCTCCCTCGATTTGGGTAGTCCCGTAACGAAATCCATGGTAACCTCTTCCTACTTCCACAGTGGGATCTCTAAAGGCTGCAATAAACTCAGTGGGAACTTGTGCTCGGCTTTGACCTGCTGTCAAACCAAGAACTTCTTCACAAACTTGGCTACATCTCTCTTCATGCCCCTCCACCAAAATGACCCTTTCAGGTCGTGGTACATCTTGGTGCTGCCGGGGTGCGCCAAATAGGGTGCCAGGGCCTCGACGTTCGGCACAATGAGCCTCCCCTTATACTCCAAGGCATCATCTGCGCCTCGGTAAAACCCCTCGACTCCCTCGGCAAGAACCTTTGCCCTCATAGAACGGACGAACTCATCATCAGACTGATCTCTCCGAACTCGGTCTCAGTGCATGGGCCACACTCTCATCGACCAAACACCTCCTACTACAGGCATCGTAGGAATTGACTTAACGACGTCTAACTTCATCCGAGCAAACTCTCGAAGGAGATGACTCTGCTGGGTGATCAGGCAAGTCAACTCACCCCTCGCCTTTCGGCTAAGGGCATCGACTACTACGTTCGCCTTCCCCGGATGGTACTGAATGGTGCAGTCGTAATCCTTCACTAGCTCCAACCATCGCCTCTGGCACATGTTGAGCTCCTTCTGCGTGTAGATATACTACAGACTCTTGTAATCGGTGTAGATCTCACACCGACCACCATACAAATAGTGCCTCCATATCTTGAGTGCGTGAACAACAGCTGCCAACTCAAGGTCGTGAGTCGGGTAATTCTCTTCATGGGGCTTCAGTTGCCGCGAAGCGTATGTGACAACCTTACCCTCCTGCATCAGCATGAACCCAAGTCCCTGCTTCGAAGCATCACTGTAGTTAGTGAAACTCCGTGTAGGGTCCGATATAGTCAGCACGGGTGCTGTAGTCAACCTCTCCTTGAGCTCCTGAAAGCTCCACTCACAATGGCTACTCCACTTGAACTTAGCCCCTTTCCTCGTCAGGCGTGTCAAGGGTAGGGCTCTTCGAAAACCCCTCAATGAACCTCCTGTATTAGCCTGCTAACCTGATAAAACTCCGTATCTCGGTAACAGACCTCGGTGCTGACCAGTTCCTCACTGCCTTGATCTTCCCGGGATCGACCTCAATGCCCTCAGCCGTAACAATGTGACCGAGGAACGCCACTCGATCGAGCCAAAACTCTCACTTCGAGAACTTGGCGTACAGTCTCTCCCGCCTAAGAGTCTCCAACACGATCCTCAAATGCTCCTCGTGCTGGGCTGCGCTCATCGAGTAGACCAAAATGTCATCTATGAAGACGATGACAAACTGGTCCAAGAATGGGTGGCAGACACGGTTCATGAGATCCATGAATACTGTCGGCGCATTGGTCAAGCCGAACGGCATCATGACAAACTCATAGTGACCGTATCGGGTACGAAACGCGGTCTTAGCCACGTCAGAGTCCTTGATCTTCAGCTGGTGGTAGCCCGATCGCAAATCTATTCGGGAAAATACACGGGCACCCCTCAGCTGGTCAAACAAATCCTCGTTCCTGGGGAGTGGATACTTGTTATTCACCGTCAACCAGTTCAGGTCTCGGTAATCGATGCACATACGCAAAGTCCTGTCCTTCTTATTCACGAAAAGGACAGGTACTCCCCAAGGAGAGACGCTCGGTCGAATGAAACCGAGACTCAGAAGCTCCTGAATCTGAGCCTTCAGCTCCTGAAGCTCCTTCGGCGCCATATGATATGGTGCTTTCAACACTGGCCCGGCTCCAGGCACCAGGTCGATCGTGAACTCCACCTAACGACTAGGTGGTCCTCCTGGTAGCTGATCCGGAAAGTCGTCCACAAAATCACGCACAATGGGTACATCTTCAGGCATTCGCTCCTCCGAAGGTTCCCCGACTATGCTCACCAGGTATCCCTGGCAATTCCCTCTCTGCAAACACTTAGTCGCCTTCGCCATCGAAATGACTCGGGGTAGGGTCCTCGTATTTGTCCCGAAGAATGTGATACGATCTCCCTCGGCTAAGTGTAGTGTCACCTCTCTATCATGACATCGAATGTCTGCCTGATACCTCTCCAACCAATCCATGCTGAGAATGAGGTCAAAGTCCCTCATCTCGATCACGAACGCATCAACCTCTAAAGTTCTGCCACCAATACTCATGCTAAGATTCTCGGCCAGGGAGCTCGTAACTATCTTCCTCCCCGAAGCTAAACTGCTCTCGAGGGGGTCCACGACACTCACTCCTCGGACTCCTAAGGCCTCTAGACACTTGGCCGAGACGAAAGAATGTGTCGCCCCGGTTTCGAACAACGCAAAGATAGGCAAATCACACAAAGAAATCATCCCGGACATGGTACCTGGCTGCTCGGCGGCCTGTGCCTGGTCAAGTGCGTAGACGCGTGCAGGTGCTCCACGTGGCTGGTTCAGGGCCGGCTGAGGCTGACCCTGCTGGCGCTGAACTCTATCTGGGCAGTCCTCCCTCCGGTGTTCTGGCCTCCGGCAATGGAAGCAGATGCCTCGCCCAGCAAGACACTCACCAGGATGGTGGCGTCCACAAGTAGCACAGGCTGGTGCAACCTGCTGAAGTGGCTGAGCGGGCGGAGCTGGGGCTGGACTCCTTGGTCTGACCCTCCTGTCTTGGCGGCCTCTGCCTCTCCTCTTGTTCTGGCGCTGGGCTAGCTGAAGTGGGGCCTGCTGTGGCGGCGGCAGTGCAGGCTTGTTATCATCCGACTCGGTAAAGCATAATTAAGGTCCCTAAACCGCACCGTAAGCAAATTTGATTCGGACACCGATACAACCTAAAGTCCTTTCGGTTCACACAACAAACCATTTCGACCCTAGAAGACCGAAGTGATCCCATTCCGAACCGAGGTCATTCCGAACCGAGGTCATTCCTAAAGCAGGTGACAAGGCGCCTACACGCCCCCGTCACAATCTACGAGATTTGTCATCATTCTCGTAGGGCCCACTGGTTCAACCGCCCATCTAAAGTAGCTTTTTTTAACAAACAATGCACAGATCCCAATGTATGTATCACAAAGGTTACTATAAATAGCCAGCTAGTGATATTTGTATGGGTCCGATTCCGGACCCAAAAAATACGATATTTTTAATGCAACACGTAACAGCCCACAGCGGCTTTTCACCTCGGTCCACCTCGGATCGGGGTCATTGTTGAGTTTTTTCTTACATGATTTACATCCAAACCACTCGTAATTATCATATAAATCCTTTATCAAATCGTTGTTAAGAATCATACGACAACAGTTTGGCGCTAGAAGGAGGGCCTCATAAGTGATTTGAGGTTACTTCCCGACTCGTGTTTAAGCGATCCACATCAGCTATACTAATCATGTCTCATTCTGATCATCATGGCCATACTTCACGAGATGGCCACAGTCGCAGTGCTGCGCAATCCGCCCGACGACCAGTCGTAGCCCCCCATGTACCGGATTACGCTGTTCTATACCAAAATCCAGAGTTCGCACGAGGGTTCGCTACCTTGATGGCTCAAACGATCCCTGGAGCGTCAATGACTGCCCCGGGACATTCCATAATACCCACAACACCTGAAAATCCGCAGAATCCACTGGCACGGCAAGACGGCGAAAGGACCACATCTAACGCCACGTCTCAACCCCGCAGTCGAGCGTCGCAGCCGCCTCCGGAACAAACCACGCGTCGCACCGACGTTGGACGTAATCCCCTTATACTTACTCATGAAGAAACCGCCGAAAGCCAGTCTGGTCATTCACGACGATCACCGCCTCATGCGCAGCACCGAATCCCTTCCAACCCGGCGCAGACCGACCTTCGGCAACACATTGAACGAAATCGGGCTCGTCAAGAGTCATCCGAACGTGAAACATTGCGACGAAGAATTGCCGAACTGGAAAGTCAACAACGAGCACCCGAAGACCCCCCTCGGCGGGCCTCAACTTCGGCGCAAGTATATCTGGAAGCCGATTTCTTTCTCACACTGGAGCTTACGTTAGAACCCGTATCTGGGAAAGTTAAAGTCCCTCAAATTGGGCCATATGATGGAACTTCGGACCCCGACTCACACCTCGGTCACTATACTTCGTGGATGGATCTGCATGGGGCCTCAGACGCACTTCGGTGTCGTATGTTTTCTCTCACACTGGGGTCTCGCGCCCAAAAATGGCACCATTCTCTTCCTCCTCACTCTATTTGGAAGTGGCAACAATTGAGGTCGGCTTTCTGATCACATTTCATTGGGGCCCAAGTCTGTCTAATTCCAAAAGAATCTCTTGCAAATGTAACTCAAAAAGATGATGAAAGTGTCAAAGACTATATCGCCAGGTTTAATGACCGAGTCCAGAATATGGATCCTTGTCATCCCGAAACCCTGCTTGTCATGGCTATTGCCGGGTTGAAACCGAATTCGATTTTCCGCTGGACGTTGTGTCAAAATAAGCCAAACACCTTTCAAGAATTTCTTGCTCGGGCTCAGCAGCACATCATACCCGAGGAAGCCATGTCGGTCCCCGACTTTAATTTTAACCCGAAGTTATCCAAGGCGGGAACCGACGAGAAGAAGAAAAATAAGTTGTTTGAAAAGCAGAACAAGACTCAGTTCAGAGGGCCTCCTCGGGGAGATCCCAACGATCCTGAAGTACGAGCAGCCCGAAAACAGTATGCCACCGATGTAAAATCTGGTTATCAGACCGTATATTCAACTGGGGCTGCCACCATATACGAAGAAATCAAAGGGAAAGGCATTTTACCGGATCCCAAGCCACTTCGGATGCCCAAAGAAAAGTTGGACAAATCCCGATATTGCGATTATCACAAATCGCCAGGGCACAATACTGACGAGTGCTTGAGCCTATTAGCTGCTTTGTTGCGTTTAATCGGTCATCCACAGCTCAAAAAGTTCTATCGTAATACTGATCCTCAGAAACGAGGCCCAGGGCTCCAATGGAATCTTATGATGATGACGACGATGAGGACCGAGGTACCATACCAAAGCGTATCCGGCAAGGAGACAAAGAAATATTCATGTTCACTTCGGAAATGCCCGATTCTAATTCAATTGGAACCTCCCGAAGACACAAGCGAAGCAGATCTCCCAGCCCAATGCAAATAACAGTCCACCGCGTCAATACTAACAACACTCGGAGCACATTATCCCGACGACAAGTCAAAGCTTATGCCCGACAAGCTTACAACTCCAGTAAACAAGTGTACACTACCGATCTGAGAGATATCCTCAATAACAGGAATTGTCCCATAACTTTTAATATGGAGGATGCAAATCATTTCGCACACCCTCATTTAGACGGACTTGTTATTACTGTTCCTATATGCGGAATCCCTGTGCATCGCGTAATGGTCGACACTGGGGCCTACTCGAGCATTTTGATGTTAAAAGCCTTTGACAAAATGGGTCTCGATCCTGCTGACATCCGACCCTGTAACGACCAAATACAGGGATTTAATGGCAGCATTTCAAAGCCCATCGGCGAGATCACTTTACTTGTCAGATTTGGCACTTCGGAGAACGTCACCAAACTTGTCATGGAAACGTTCAAGGTTCTTGACATCACCAACGAATATAATGCCATCATCGGCAGAACAGCGTTGTACAAACTTCGAGCTGCAGTCTCGATCTTTCACTACGCACTGAAGTTCCCGACTACACGAGGAGAAGGAACTCATTTCGGAGACCAAAGAGAAGCTCGAGAACTTGTCACTTTCATACCATCCAACGGAGTCTATTCCATCACTTCGGGAAATGATGACAATTCCCCACAACGAAACACCTCAGATGATGTGATTTTCGAGGAACCGACTTACAACATCGTTGTTCCTCCAACCTCGGATCCTTTATCTGAAGACCGAGGTAGGCGGCCAGGAAAGGAGCCACTCCTCGAAGAAGACGAGTTGGACCCAAGGGCCCAATTCAAGGAAAAAAGCCGAAATGATCGAGCCGAACCGGGAGAAGAAGTAGAATTGATATACGTCGATGAACCGATCTTCCATAAATCATTGCGTATTGGAAGTCACCTTCAGGAGCCTCTCCGGTCAGAACTCATTTCGTTTCTCAAACGAAATTCAGACGTGTTTGCTTGGAAACATGAAGACATGAAGGGTATCGACCCTGGTGTCGCTAGTCACAAGTTGAACCTCGACCGAACTGTTCGGCCTACTGTTCAAAAACGAAGGAAACTGGGGCCGGATCGTCAGAAAGCATTGGAAGAAGAAGTTAAGAAACTCATTGACAACAAGTTTATTAAAGAAGCCAAATATCCGACATGGGTCTCAAACCCTGTTCTCGTCAAAAAGAGCAATGGCCTGTGGAGACTGTGTATTGATTTTTCCAACTTGAACATGGCATGCCCGAAAGACAGTTACCCTCTCCCACATATAGATTACATGGTTGACGCCACGTCAGGACACGAATTGATGAGTTTTATGGATGCTTACTCCGGTTATAATCAGATTCCTATGGATCCTGAAGATTCCGAACACACCTCGTTCTATTCAGCACGAGGCTTGTACTGCTATACCATGATGCCGTTCGGATTGAAAAACGCCGGAGCCACTTATCAACGCCTTGTCAACAAAATGTTTGCTACGATGATTGGTCATACTATGGAAGTTTATGTTGACGACATGCTCGTCAAGTCGGTGCACGTGTCTGACCATATAACACATCTTCAAGACATGTTTGATATCCTTCGGTCTTATTCCATGGTTTTAAATCCCAAGAAATGCACCTTCGGAGTTGAATCTGGGAAATTTCTGGGCTATATGGTCAGCCAACGCGGAATTGAGGCCAACCCGGCCAAAATAAGAGCCATCCAAGATCTAACTCCCCCGACTTCGGTTAAAGGTGTTCAGGCCCTAACTGGTCGACTTGCTGCGCTCAACCGATTCATCTCCAAATCCACAGATCGTTGCAAACCTTTTTTTGAAGCAATCAAAAAAGGAAAGCGCTTCGAATGGACCGAAGAATGTCAGAAGGCTCTAATCAGCATCAAGGAAACACTCGCCTCTCCGCCGACGTTACAAAAACCGAGACCCGGGGAAATGTTGTTTTTGTACCTCGGAGTCAGTGATTCTGCGATCAGCACTGTTTTAATACGTGAAGAAGGAACGCTACAATCACCCGTTTATTACATCAGTAAAGCCCTACATGATGCCGAACTGCGCTACCCTCCTATGGAAAAGTTGGCGTTTGCACTTGTAATCGTCGCCCAGAAATTGCGACCTTATTTCCAAGAACATTCTATAACGGTACGCACTTCGTATCCATTGCGACAAGTTCTGCACCGACCTGACACCTCGGGACGCATGATAAAATGGGCTATCGAGCTCGGACAATTCGACATCCATTATCAACCGAGGACCGCGATCAAGGCACAAGCCTTATCCGACTTCATTGCCGAATTCACTCCGGCTATAACAGTTCATGACGGCAATCAGCCGTAGGTTCTTTATATCGACGGTTCCTCGACAGCCAACCGAGCAGGTGCAGGGATAGTCCTGGCAAACCCAGAAAATCGATTGTTTTGCCATTCTGTAAAATTCCTCTTCCTTGCAACCAACAATGAAGCCGAATATGAAGCCTTACTATCCGGATTGGATTTGGCCGAATCGATGAACGTGACACAATTGAAAGTCTTTTCAGACTCTCAGCTCCTCGTCAACCAAATTAACGGCTTATACGAAGTCAAAGAACCTCGGTTAACCCCGTATCGTTCTCTGGCAAAAAAGAAGTTATCAAAGTTCGCTGCCGAGGTAGAGCATATTCCACGAACCCTTAATATTCAAGCAGACGCTCTATCTCGATTAGCCTAAAGTACCGGGATAGAAAGTATGGAGTATGTCCAAGTCGGACAACAAGAGCAGCCATCAACCTTCCTTCCTGAGGTCGCAGTTGTTGATCCGGCGACAACGTCGCACACACGTGGATGGATCCTATCATTCGGTATTTAGAAACCGGAGTCTTACCTTCAAACCCAAAAGAAGCCCGGGCACTTCGGATCCGAGCGGCACGATATACACTGGACAAAGGAATTTTATTCAAAAGAGGGTACTCCATCCCGCTTTTAAGATGCGTGAATGAATCTGATTCACGGTATATTATCGAAGAAGTCCATGAAGGTGTTGATATCATTTTTAATGAACCAAGTTAAGCAACGTTGATTAAGATGATTAAGGTCAGTATGGGGATAATTAAAATTTGTACAAGTACGTGACACTTCCACCGACTTCAAGACGACTGCATGACGAGAGATTTAACAAGAACCGACATTTCCATTACTTAACCGATATCTCATGTCGGTCATCACATGTCGGTCACTACATGTCGGATAGAACATATCGGTTATAACTGGATGAACCGATATCTATAATGTGCCATCTCAGCACTGTAAGGCGGCGACAACTCAGCATAAATCATCATTACGTTTGTCCAAGTGGCGAGCTATCAAGAGAAGTGGCTAGAAGCCGCCGTTGACCTTTCAAATGTAATGATTACTATATAGATAAATGTTGTACATAAATATAAAAGGAGAAAAACAATTCTCCAGAGAGAGAGAGAGAGACACACGTACAATAATAATATTCATAGAGAAATTCCATCTTCTTTTAAAATATACAAGTTTCTGCTGACTTATATTGAGTTTACTTAAAATCTACATCGATTATATCGTTGTTAATTCTCATTTGACAACAGTTTGGCGCTAGAGGAAGGGCGCGTTTATATTTTTAAGTTAACTTTCGCCTTTAAGTCATTTTCACGCTCGAAACCATCATGTCGCAGTCTGGTCGAGACCACGTGACTCACCCTGGCCAGAGCCAATCGACTAACCATTCCCCACGGCGTGCAACACCACCTCCTCCGGTCACGAATGTCACGAACTTTCTTCAAAATCCGGAGTTTATCCAAGGTTTGACTTCACTAATAGCTCGAGCCATGCTCAGGAACTCGAATACGATATCGTTATCGATGCCGTTAACTACTAACCCAACAGAACATCCAACCCACACTCATCATGACCATGAAACACATGTAGCGACATCACATGCTACGTCGCAACCTTATCATACTTCTCCACGTTGAGAAGAGCGGACACATGTAACTGCTAATCTCGTGGTGAACAATCAAGTCCCGGATCAACCTCCTGTGCAGGAGATGACTGCTGAAAGTCATTCTGCTCATCACCAGAGAGTTTCGCCACGTCCTAGACCCATTTCGTCAGCACCTCACGCTCGCGAAGATTTGCGGTGCCAAATTGAACGGAATCGACTTTCAAGACACAGTGCAGAGGAAATTGAAACCCTTCGTAAACGTTTGGCTGAACTTGAGACGCGACAGAAGTCACAAGAAGATTCACCCCGACATGTCACGACGTCGGGAAATGTTATTGTCGAGGCGGATTCTCCTTTAGCCCCCGAACTTACTGCGGAGGCACTCCCTGTGAAAGTGAAAATCCCACAAATCGGCATATATGATGGGACATCAGATCCAGATGCACATTTAGGCCATTATACGTCTTGGATGGATTTACATGGGGCTTCAGATGCTCTGAGGTGTCGGATGTTTTCACTTACACTGGGGCCACGAGCCCAAAAATGGTATTATACTCTCCCACCTCATTCGATTTGGAAATGGCAACAGTTACGTGCAGCTTTCCGATCACACTTTATCGTTGCTCAAATTTGTCTCATTCCGAAAGAATCGATTACCAACATTGTGCAAAAGGACGACGAGACTGTTAAAGACTACGTGGCTCGGTTCAACGACCGAATTCAGAACATGGAGCCCTGTCATCCTGAAACTTTTTTAGTAACTGCTATTGCTGGACTGAAGCCCAACCCAATGTTTCGTTGGACCCTGTGTCAAAATAAGCCTGCTACATTTCAAGAGTTTCTTGTGCGAGCTCAACAGTTCATTATTGCTGAAGAATCCATGTCGGTTCCCAGTTTCGACTTCTCAGTGAAGGAGAGCAAGGCTGAACCGGATGCTAAAAAGAAGAACAAGAAGAACTTTGGGAAAGCACAGTTTCGGAACTCCTCTAAAGGATATGAAAATACTCCAGAGTCTCGGGCTGCTCGTGATCAGTATTCAGACAACGTCAGGACAGGTTATCATGCCGTTTATTCCGCCGGAGCAGCCACCATATATGAAGAACTGAAAGGAAAGGGAATTATCCCAGACCCGAGGCCTGTGAGAACTCCTGAAGACAAGTTGGACAAAACTCGGTACTGTGCGTACCATAAGTCTCCAGGACACAATACCGATGAGTGTCTCGGTCTTTTGTCGGCACTCTTACGCTTAATCGGACAACCCCAGCTTCAAAAGTTTCGAAATTTTGATAACCGCCGGAAAGGTAGGCCCTTGGATCTTTCAGACGATGAAGATGAGGATAACCGACCTGCTAACCAGAAAAGAGCTCGTGCAAATGATAAGGAGGTTTTTACGTTTTCTACCCATGTCGGAACCTCGACTGATAACTGCAGGAAGCCTAAAATACGTGATCCCGTAGATTCTTCACATTGTATACCTCGAGTCAACTCCAATAACAAACAGTTAGATACGTCTCGACGGAAAATCAAAGCCTATGCCCGGGAGGCACAGAATGCCGAGAAACGAGTCATGAATGTTGATCTTCGAGATACCATTAACAAACAGAATTGTCCTATCACGTTCAGTATCGAAGACGCTAATTTATTCGCTCATCCTCATTCCGATGCTCTTATCATAACCGCCCCGATTGGAGGGATTCCTGTTCATCGGATTTTGGTCGACACGGGAGCTTATTCGAGTATTTTAATGCTCCGCACTTTCAAAAAATTGGGTTTAGACCCGGCAGACATTAGGCCTTGCAACGACCAAATTCAAGGTTTTAATGGGAGCATTTCTTGTCCTGTTGGCGAAATATTACTCCCTATTCGGTTTGGTGGCTTTGGACCGAAATCCAAGATCATTATGGAAACCTTTAAAGTCTTGGATGTCCAGAACGAATATAATGCTGTAATAGGACGAACCGCACTTTATAAACTTCGTGATGTTGTGTCAATTTTTCATTATGCCCTGAAGTTCCCCACCATTGAAGGAGAAGGCACTCATTACGGAGATCAACGAGAAGCCCGAAGTCTGATGTTGCTCTCAACCTCGCGTAGCTTTCATATGATTGAAGAACAGGATGCTAATAACTCCGTTGAGCCGAGTGATTCAATTTTTTATGCTGAAAGAATTGATCAATTTATTCCAAGTACTGACGTGTCTCAAGAAGATACCGACATGCCGCTTACTGATACCGACATCCCTATGACGTCGGTTTTGCCTGAAACATTAACTGAAGTCCTCAATCAAGAATCACCTTTTCATGAGAAAGATGCAAAAATGCATGAAGATATGGATCCACGGATGCAGTTCAAGGATGGAGGTCATCATGTCCGAGCGGAACCAGTTGAAGATATCGAAACCATTTACGTGGACGGATCGGCTCAGCAGAAATCGCTGCGCATTGGGGCCAACCTGCAAGAACCCATTCGATCAAATCTGATTCAGTTTCTCCAGTCGAACTCCGATGTGTTCGCCTGGAAGCATGAAGATATGAAAGGGATTGACCCACAAAAAGCATGCCATCGTCTAAATTTGGACAAAACTGTCAAACCCGTTATTCAGAAACGCCGGAAATTCGGCCCAGACCGTCAGACGGCCCTTGAAGAGGAAGTAAACAAGCTCATAGACAATAAATTTGTCAAAGAAGCCAAGTACCCGACGTGGATATCAAATCCTGTTTTGGTCAAGAAGCCACCGGCCTTTGGCGTCTGTGTATAGATTTTTCAGACTTGAATCAAGCATGCCCGAAAGATAGCTACCCCATTCCACACATTGATTACATGGTAGATGCTACGTCGGAACACCAACTTATGAGTTTTCTGGATGCCTATTCAGGCTATAATCAAATTTCCATGCACCCTGATGACGCTGAACATACCTCGTTCTATTCAGCCCGAGGCCTTTATTGCTATGTCATGATGACTTTTGGATTAAAGAATGCGGGGGCCACGTATCAGAGGCTGGTAAACAAGATGTTTGCTCGCCTGATCGGCCATACGATGGAAGTTTATGTGGATGATATGTTAGTGAAATCAGAACATGCCTCTGATCACGTCGCCCATCTTTCCGAAGTCTTCAATATACTCCGAGAATATTCTATGGTGCTTAACCCCAAGAAGTGTACTTTCGGAGTTGGATCAGGGAAGTTTCTAGGATACATGGTGAGTCAGAGAGGGATCGAGGCCAATCCCACCAAGATTCAAGCCATACTTGACCTAGTTTCCCCGACATCTATCAAGGGTGTTTAGGCTTTAACTGGTCGACTGGCAGCCCTCAATCGGTTCATTTCAAAGTCTACAGATCATTGTAAGCTGTTCTTTGACGCTATCAAAAAGAAGAAACCGTTTGAATGGACCATGGAATGCCAGAATGCTTTTGACAACATTAAAGAAGTTCTCTCACGGTTACCGACGTTGCAGAAACCACTTCCTGATGAGCCTCTCTACTTGTACCTTGGTGTAAGTGACGTTGCTGTTAGTGCTGTTCTCATACGACAAGATGGGCTTCAACAGTTTCCGGTGTATTATGTTAGCAAGGCTTTACATGACGCTGAATTGCGATATCCGCATATGGAGAAGTTGGCCTATGCTTTGATCATCGCTGCACGGAAGTTGCGCCCATATTTTTTGGAGCATTCAATTGTTGTGTTTACGACATACCCTCTCTGACAAGTCCTTCACCGACCTGACACGTCGGGAAGAATGATTAAATGGGCGATAGAGTGGGGACAGTTTGATATCCAGTACCGACCACGAACCGCTATCAAAGCTCAAGTGCTGTCTGATTTCATTGCTGAATTTACTCCCACTGTCAACTCATCCATTGAAGATCCTACATGGACTCTCTACATTGACGGATCGTCCACTGCTATAGGAGCTGGAGGAGGGATTGTCTTAGTTAGTCCTGATCAACAAGTGTTTTGCTACTCTGTGGCATTTACCTTCCCGGCCACCAACAACGAAGCCGAGTACGAGGCCCTCTTATCAGGTTTACACTTCGCCGAATCCATGAATGTTTCCTCTCTCCGGATATTTTCCGACTCTCAGTTACTAGTCAGCCATATCAATGGTACTTACGAAGTTAAAGAACCACGGTTGTTGCCTTATTTTGATCTCGTTAAAAAGAAGCTGACACAGTTTAAAATGACGTTGGAGCATATACCTCGGTCATCCAATATTCAGGCAGATGCTCTTTCACGATTAACCTCATCGACCGACTTGAATAATGTTGAGTTCGTGCAAATCACCCAACAGGCGACATCAACAGTCTCTACCGACGTCGTCATGGTTGACGCTGCCCCATTAACTTCAAATCCTACGTGGATGGATCCGATCGTTGACTATCTTCAAACCGAGGCCTTACTTGAAGACCCGAAAGAAGCTCGTGCTCTTCGTGTTCGTGCTGCTCATTAGACCATTGATCAAGGAACGTTATATAAGCGTGGATATTCTACTCCATTGCTTAAATGTTTGTAAGAGATTGACGCTCAACGAGTCCTTCAAGAAGTACACGAAGGAGTCTGCGGTACCCACCAGGGAGCTCAAACTTTATCCCACAAAATTCTCCGACAAGGCTACTACTGGCCTACCATTAGGAAAGACGCCACAGATTGGGTGCGGCGGTGCCACAAGTGCCAAATATTTGCTCCTAACATTAACCAACATCCTGAACTCCTCAAGTCGATATATAGCCCATGGCCGTTTGCAAAATGGGGAATTGATTTGATCGACCCACTTCCAACAGCGAAAGGGGGAGTTCGGTTTGCTATTTTAGCCGCTGATTATTTCACTAAGTGGGTTGAAGCCGAGCCCCTTGTAACCATCACGGAACAGAAAATGGTTGATTTTGTATGGAAATATATCGTTTGTCGGTTTGGAATTCCGAACTCCATTATAACCGACAACGGTCGTCAGTTTGAAGGCAAGCAATTTGAAAGTTTTTGTGAAGATTACAGCATCAAGCATTTCTTCTCGTGACCTTATCACCCACAAGCTAATGGACAGATAGAAGCCGTAAACAAGATTATCAAGAATGGCCTGAAAACTCGACTTGAAGCTGCAAAAGGATCATGGCCTGATGAGTTGCCTTATGTCCTCTGGTCTTACCGAACGACGACGAGAAATTCAACTGGAGAAACTCCGTTTTCGTTAGCTTACGGGACTGAAGCTGTGATACTGGTTGAACTTGCTTCTCCGACATATCGGGTCACTCACTTCTCTGAAGAAACCAACTCAGCAAACTTGAAAGCCAGTCTCGATTTGGTCGATGAGTTACGGGCTGACGCCGAAATTCGCAATGCCGCTTATAAACGACGTAGTGAAAAGTACATAAACTCAAGACTCAAGCCACGCTCATTTGTCAAAGGAGACCTTATACTGAAAAGAGTCACTGGGGCCAATGTCGGCCCGTTACAACCGAAGTGGGAAGGAACCTTTAAAGTAAATCGTCTGATTTCTAATGGCACCTACCGACTTGAGACGTTAGACAGTGTTCCCCTTCAATATCCCTGGCACACGACATATCTGAAGAAATACTACCAGTAAACCTGATGGCCAAGGTTCTGTCCCTGACGTGTAAAAAAGTTTTTGTCCTACTCCTGTACAAGAACCATGTTTTGCTATCAATAAAGTTTGTGTGACGAACCTATATAATTTGTTCGATCACTCGGACCACAATAAATCGGTCCCTGTTGCTAAGGCCAAACGTGTTTCATACCCTGAAGATGGTATGACCTGGCCAAACGCGATGAAGCCAGATACTTCCAAGCCCTGAAGATGGTTTGGGGAGGCTTATGCTCTTTAATATCAAATCCCGACGTTGATTTGATGAGCTGACAATAAAATTCTTAAGTTCTTTGAGACATTCAAGGACTCTCACAATAAATGTTTCCAAGAAAAGCAAGTTTGTTGTAACTTGTTCTGATAAAGTTATTGATGTCGGAAATATTGTAAGATTGCATCGACGTCAGTACTTCGTATAAATTATTACACTAATGTTACGTCGGAAATTTTAATCTGACAAACACTTATTCACTTTTTCCGACATCTTTTGACTTGTTACAATAATAAGTCACATCAAAGTATTTATAAAGAATATCATAACCATCAAACATTAATATTTCATTCCAAAACCAAATATTGTCAGTACATTCCGAGAAAAATAAACAAACAAACGACAAAATAAATGAAAAACATTAAGTTTCTTTGGTCCCTGATGATGACGCCCCTCCAGACTGAGGAATTCCGGCACCAGCTTTGTCCTTATCAACAGCGTCCATGTGATCTATTAATCTCTGGCTCAAGCGCTGAATCATGTCCTCTTCCTTCTCTTCCAGTGCTCGGACGATATCACTTTCCTTGATCACGACGACATCATCATCTTCATGCAGAACACGATCGTCATCGGAAGGAACTAGATCAGCCACCCATCCTTTAGCTTTGGCGTCATCCTCCGCCACCTTGCGTGAAGCAAAACTAATAATCGCGCCTAAAAGCTCCTCATCAGACAGACCCTCAAATGTTTCTATAACAAAAGCCTCAGCAATCGTCTCCACACATATATTAGCCATTTCCAGCTTCTTGGATTTTTCCACTTCGAGGACCATGTCGACGAATGACCGACGGATCTTTGCCTTGCGCTCCTCCGACAAGGGTATCATATCCAGTTCCAACATCCGACTTTCTTTCTGTTTCAGAAGTCGGTCGGCAAAGTCTCTTTCATCCTGGTCGGCCGGAATGTGGGCGTTCTTCATTTCAGGGTTAAAACCATGCTTCTCCATCTTATGAAGGAGGAAAATACGCAGCTCATCCATCGTATACACACCGCTTTCAACTCTGTCGATCACCCAACGCAAAGCCAAGGCGGCATTCAATTCTAACTCCCACTCCGTTACTGCGCTGGCGTTGGGTACATTATCAGACTCGACCACCGATTTCTTCCCAACCTCGATACCCTCCTGGAATTTGAGCTCAGCCGTGGTTGTCATCTCTTGTCGGAGTTTGCCCATAGCAACTTCATGAGCCTCGCGATATCGGATTAGTTCGGCATCCTTATCAGATCGGTCCTTCCGCACAGCTTGGAGCTCCGCCTTCAACTTCGTGAGCTGCTCATCTTTCTCCTTGGCCACCTCAACAACTTTAGCCAATTGAACTGACACAAGATCATGGGCCAATAACAGATTCTCCCTTTCAGTCTTCAGAACACCCATTTCGGTTTGTGCCGCCTGCAACTGAGCATCTTTTTCTGATATTGATGCTTCATAACGGGACTTCTCATTCTCCAAAGAAGCTATGGCGCCTTCCTTCAAACTTAGCTCGTGTTGCTTCTCGTCAAGCTCATGAGCTCTGCTCCGATAACTTTCCTCGGCCGCTATAAAGCTGACAAGTGCCCGACCCAAGCAACCTCGGGCATAACTGAATTTCTGGTCGTCTGGCAGGGATGCGATCCCCGCATGAGTCTTTGGGTCCCACGACATCAGAGGAACCTTTGCCGCCTTAACCGCTTCATCGGGGAACCGCTGGTTGTTTGTGATTTTTGGCTCGACGACTGTCTGAAACATTGGAAACCAGGGGTCGAACACGCCCTCTGGAAGCGTCAGCTCCGCCGCTTTCTTCTCATTTATTTTGAGGAAGGAATCCCTCAAAATGATTTTGGGTTCTTCCTCCTTATCCTTGCCGACGCCGGTGTCTTGTCTCTTCTTCATCCTTTCCGCCACATGGGATACGCTGGATCTCTTGCGACGATGAATCACTGGCTCGTCGGGATCCCCCGGCGCTTCTTGGGAGATTTCTGGCTCAACCACGGGCTCATTAACCGACATCATTATTTGCTGCAGTGGTGCCACCTCAAGTGGCGGGACGTCGGTAACTACTGGCTCGTTCACTATCGCCGGTGTAGGCTCTACCCTTGTTGACGATGGTTCACCGACAGCACTTTGAGATCGGTTGGGGTTTATCTTCCACGCCTTAAGAAGGTTCATGCGTCCAGCCATTTCGGTTGATCGGAGATTCTTATTTTTTCCGACTTTGTTCTTTAAGTCGAAGTTCGGATTACGTCTCCGGTGTTCTTCTGCTTCTGTGGAATCTTCGAAGCCAAAATATCCCAGCAATGGATAATAGACTGTTACAACAAATTCAAAGTTAGACCGATTTTGTTAACACGAACAATGCTACGAGATAAGCGAAGAGGATTACCTGGTAAAAATGAAGAATTAAGTATTCCGGGAGATAAACCGGCCAACTCTAAACGGGAATCCTTTACAAGACGTTGATATCGTCGTTTGTTGTGAGACACTTCAAACAATTTGTCCACTCGATCGTATAGAAGACCTTCAAACTTGGGCTCTCTCTTCCCGGTTGGTTTTGCTACAAGGTCACAAAAGTCCACCTGTTAGCGACAACAAAAAACAAAGTATTAATAACCGAAGTGAAGAAAATGGAAATAACTTACAATAACCAAATTTAATAGCCATTGGGATGCTTGTCCCGTCGGCAAGAAGATCATTAGCGAAGTCGGGGCACTGCCAATCTCCACCGACCCACAACCACTCCTCTTGGAAGCCATGTAAAGTATCAGGGACCTCCATTATTAATTCGCCGACCTTGACCCTTGGTTGGGGTTTACCGACAATGGAAAAAGTGAGAAGTGGGTCCGACACTTGTCTATCTGGACTCTTTCGAAATGTGAACATTCTTCTCATGTCCTTCGCTGACGGTAGATCCCACTTCTTTTCAGCGAAAAGTACCAGCAGTCCAATAATTCGCTTCCATGAATTTGGGGCGATTTGGCATATCGAAAACTCCCAGTCCCGCAAATATTCAGTGATTATGCGTGGCAAAGGAAACAGCAAGCCTGATCTTAGACTCTCAGCAAATACGCCGACGCAGTTGGGTGGAGGGCATGTGATCCTCTCACCTGGTATGGAGCAAACAGATGTACCGACGTAGGGACTCGAATTTCACCTCGCAACATAACGACGTCGGCGTCAGTAAGAATACTGGGTTCGCCATGGGATGTAATTTCAGGGTTCGGCCATCTCCTAATGGGTCGTCTCCAAAATCTTGAGTCATCGATGGCATTTTTCTCTACGACTTTATCCCCCTCGCTATCGTTTAGTCGAATCTTCAATCGTTCAACAAACACCGGGTCCCATCGATTATACTCAGACAACAACTCCAGCTCCCCAGAGTGGACCATGTTAATCATCATCACGTCCAACTCGTCGTCACCCGAAGACGCCCAAGATACGCTCATGATGTCGAGAAAAAGAAAGAAAAGTCGGGGTAAATAAACAAAATACAATGAGAAATTCTTACCACAGGAAGCAGTTCGCGGATCTGGAATGCTTTGAGTACGATTGAAAAGCGATTAATTTGCGAAGAAAGCAGAAAAGCCGATTGCAAGAAGAAGATGAAAGTAAAATAGATCTCAAAAGAAGAATTCCTATTTATACTAAACCCTGGATTCGAAAGCGACCGTTGGAAATCGACGGAGATAGGGGCGCGTGAATTACACGTTCTGGATTTGCGAGTCGACGCGACTCTTGAAAATCGTGCCTCTTAATAGCAGCTACGTGGCCTATTTTAAGTGACCGTTACCTCTATTAATAAACGGTGCAATTAATCTCAATAAAGTGCATCGTTTCAATTCTTGAGTGTTATTTCCACCAAGTGTAGAGATGTCGGAGAAGTGGTGATAAAACCGACATGTCATGTTAATCCAAGAATTTAGCAACTCTCCGATAAAGCTTCAGCATCACTGCCCGTCTTCCGTCCAGACGACCATTAATGCTGGGGGCCACCTTGTTGATATCATTTTCAATGAACCAAGTTAAGCAACGTTGATTAAGATGATTAAGGTCAGTATGGGGATAATTAAAATTTGTACAAGTACGTGACACTTCCACCGACTTCAAGACGACTGCATGACGAGAGATTCAACAAGAACCGACATTTCCATTACTTAACCGATATCTCATGTCGGTCATCACATGTCGGTCACTACATGTCGGATACAACCTATCGGTTATAACTGGATGAACCGATATCTATAATGTGCCATCTCAGCACTGTAAGGCGGCGACAACTCAGCATAAATCATCATTACGTTTGTCCAAGTGGCGAGCTATCAAGAGAAGTGGCTAGAAGCCGCCTTTGACCTTTCAAATGTAATGATTATTATATAGATAAATGTTGTACATAAATATAAAAGGAGAAAAACAATTCTCCAGAGAGAGAGAGAGACACACGTACAATAATAATATTCATAGAGAAATTCCATCTTCTTTTAAAATATACAAGTTTCTGCTGACTTATATTGAGTTTACTTAAAATCTACATCGATTATATCGTTGTTAATTCTCATTTGACAACAGAAGGAATTTGCGGAAGTCACCCCGGTGCACAGGCCTTGTCCTACAAAGTCTTGCGACAGGGTTATTACTGGCCGACCTTAAAAACTGACGCCGCCGCATGGGTTCGCAAATGCCCGAAATTCCAAATATTCGCGCCCAACATTCATCAATCTCCCGAGGAGCTCAAATCAATCTACAGTCCATGGCCTTTCGCCCAATGGGGAATCGATCTCATAGGTCCCCTACCAACCGGGAAAAGAGGCGTCCGATTTGCCATCATAGCAGTTGATTACTTCACTAAGTGGGCCGAAGCCGAACCGTTAGTCACAATAACTGAACAGAAAGTCATTGACTTTGTGTGGAAATCAATCATCTGCCGCTTCGGAGTACCGAACTCCATCATCACCGACAATGGTAGACAGTTCGAAGGCAAACGACTTGAGTCCCTGTGCGAAGAATATAACATCAAGCACTTCTTCTCCTCACCTTATCACCCACAATCCAACGGTCAAGTTGAAGCTGTGAACAAGATCATAAAAAATGGCCTCAAAGTCCGACTTGACGCTGCCAAAGGAGCTTGGCCTGAAGAATTGCCACACGTTTTATGGTCATATCGGACAACTACCCGAACTTCCACCGGCGAGACCCCGTTTTACTCACTTACGGATCAGAAGCCGTAGTCCCAGTTGAACTCGGTGAACCCACTTACCAAATTCAACATTTTACCGAAGAGTCCAACTCGGATAAGCTGAAAGCCAGTCTGGACTCACTTGAAGAACATCGTATCCGTGCCGAGCTCAACAATGCAGCTTATAAACATCGAAGTGAAAGATATGTTAACTCCAAATTCAATCCGCGTACATTCCGAGTTGGAGATCTAGTTCTCAAACGCGTGATGGGGGCCGACCCCGGCCCACTCAAACCGAGGTGGGAAAGACCCTTTCAAATTGTTGAAGTCCTACCTCATGGGGCCTACCGAATTGCTCACCCTGATGGAACTCCACATCAATATCCGTGGAATGTTGTATTCCTGAAGAAGTTCTATCAATAAGTGGTCCGAAGTCGGATGTCCGACTCTTCTTTTGGACGGACCTTCCTTTTGCTTCACTAAATGCACGAAGTGACTCTTTTGATGTACTGAAAGTTTACCGACTCTCACTTTTTGAAAATCCGAGCCACTGCTCGGTACCGATGTAAAAAATTTTGAAACTCGGTTCTATAAACATGTTGTACCGATGTAAGCATTGCGACACTCGGTCTTGCTGATACCTCGAAATCTATCCAAATCCTACGCACGTTTTGGTTGGGGATTGAAGCTCGTCAAACGTCATTTCAACAAACGTGATTTGACGGGTCCCAAAAATTACCGAATACCAAAGATATAAATCGGTTGGGACCATTCCATAATCGAACTCTGACGAAGTTCGGTGAACTCTACTTTATTTTACGCACAGCCCGAAAATGTATTAAGTCTAGCGAATTCTTAGTAAGTTCGCATACCAACTTACGCTAGTGGCTGAAAATATCAAAAAAGATTAGAGCGGAACTCGAAAATTATTCTTATAAAAACCCACAACTTGGTTAATGATATAATTAGATCTAAGTTGGGGCAATTCATTTTAAAATCCGTACCGAGTTCAGAACACTTGGTCAAAAAATTGCTGAAATTTGTACAGCAAACATAAACCAAGACATTATGCAAACAC
>CACSLK010000984.1:2970314-2980883 GCA_902706635.1 Striga hermonthica
TATATAATGTAAAAAAGTCTAAAAAACCCTTACGTATTTCCTACTAAGGGAATCAGCTACCTGATATCCCCGATTACATATTCATATATGCCCTACTAAGGATGCCAACATGCTGGCACCCGGATGTCTTATTTCAGAATTTATAGTGCAGTAATATATAATACTTCCAGACTTCAAGCCGCATCGGTTGTCTTCTCCACATTGTCGCCCGAACCACTGCCATTCTCCCCCAATCCATAACCACTCTTTTTGGAATCCGTGGAGAGTTTCCGGGATATCGGTTATTATCTCACCAACTTTTAGGCCATATTGTGGTTTCGCTCCGGCAGAGAAGCAACACGAAGACTCCGCAACGTGTCTCCTCGGACTCTTTTTAAATGCGAAGATGCTCCTCATCTCTTCGCACGATGGCAACCCCTCGCCCTGCTCATATAACAGCACCATCAAACTGATTATCTTTTTCCAACTATTAGGGGTAATCTGACACAGCGGTAACCCTCAACTCCGGAAGTATTCTGTGATCAAATTCGGCAAAGGGAATCTTAATCCCGACCTCAGACTTTCGACGAAAACTCCAACACAACCCGGAGGAGGACTGGTTATCCTTTCCCCCGGATACGGTGCAAAAATCTTCACCGAGGGCGGAATCCGAGTCTGCTCCCGGAGCATTACTACATCGGCATCGGTCAAAATGCTTGGCTCGCCTTCAAAATCGACAGCAAGATCAAGCCACGTCCTCACCGGCCTCCTCCAGTGAGGCACCTCGATTTCGGCCGCATTCTCCTCGACCACACGGTCACCGTCTTCGTCATCGGGCTTAATATCCAAATGCCCCACCAACATCGGATCCCATCGATAGTACTCAAAGGCTAATTCAACCAGCTCCGGGTCATGATACACCTCCAAGGGAACCGACTCGGTACTCGAAGAACTCGCCACCGCCTTACCCTTTCCCTTCGACGCCATTGACGACACGACAAGAACAAATGCGTAATAAAGAAACGAGTAAAAAATCAAAGGTGAAACTTACCGAAGAATCAACAAGCAACCGGCGCACAAAGGATCGCACAAGAGGTAAATCTTGAATTTTCAAGGATTATTCGACAATAGAATCAATAGTTGCAAGGATTCAAGAATGAAAGCGAAAATGAAGAAAGGTTTTTCAGAAATCCTAGCGCCCTATGTATAACCCTAATTTCGGACCGTTGCCATTCTCAATCGACGGCACGTGTAATTGACACGATTCTTCTTTCTCAAACGGTGCAACCAAGTGGTCGTTATTTTATTAAAGTAGCCGTTACTGTATAAAGCCATGACGGCGCGACTCTTCACACTCTGCATTTACTACGTTCGACCATTGCGCCTTTTCACATCTCCGTCATAACCGCCCGTAATTTACCCAAATTTTACCAAAGTGTTTCCACCTCGGATACTAGTCTTCACCTCGGAGCAAACGACCCACTCCGGTTACCTCATTCACATCAGAATACCGAAGACAAAGAATGCCCAACTTCCAAATTCCTACCGATTCGAAGCGTCTAGTCTTTTGGCAATACCGATGGCCATCACTCCGTATGCCCGCCGATATTGGGGGCCTATCTGTTATCATCCGACTCGGTAAAGCATAATTAAGGACCCTAAACCGCACCGTAAGCAAATTTGATTCGACACCGATACAACCTAAAGTCCTTCCGGTTCACACAACAAACCATTTCGACCCTAGAAGACCGAAGTGATCCCATTCCGAACCGAGGTCATTCCGAACCGAGGTCATTCCTAAAGCAGGTGACAAGGCGCCTACACGCCCCCGTCACAATCTACGAGATTTGTCATCATTCGCGTAGGGCCCACTGGTTCAACCGCCCATCTAAAGTAGCTTTTTTAACAAACAATGCACGGATCCCAATGTATGTATCACAAAGGTTACTATAAATAGCCAGCTAGTGATATTTGTACGGGATCCGATTCCAGACCCAAAAAATACGATATTTTTAATGCAACACGTAACAGCCCACAGCGGCTTTTCACCTCGGTCCACCTCGGATCGGGGCCATTGTTGAGTTTTTTCTTACATGATTTACATCCAAACCACTCGTAATTATCATATAAATCCTTTATCAAATCGTTGTTAAGAATCATACGACAACAAGGCTGCTGTGCCGGTGGCTGGCGAGCTGGCTGATGGGCGGCGCGAGTGCGGATGGCCTCCAGTCGGAGACTCTCATCAATCTGTTGAGCCCTAGAAACGGTCTCAACATAAGTCTGGGTGCCAAGGCCAGTGAGATGGTGAAGAATCTCCCCGCGAAGATCGCCCTTGAAGCGCCTCGCTCTTGTCTCCTCCGTATCAATCAGGTACGGCACAAAGAAGCCGAGGTGAGTGAAGTCCCTCTCACACTCATCGACAGTCCTAGCATCCTGCTGCAGTGCTAAGAACGGCCTCTCCATTCTCTCTCTGTAGTGGGCCGGGTAATACTTCTCCCGGAGAAGTGCCTTCAGACCAGCCCAAGTGAGGGCCAGCTTCTCCCCGGGTCGCATATTCCAGTACGAATGCCACTAGAGACCTGCATCCCCTATCATCTGTAGCTGTGCACACATGATCCTGTGAGGATCGGGGCAATTCATTACCTCGAAAATCATGTCAAGACTGCGCAACCACTCATCGACAAGCCTTGGGTCTCCCTTCCCATTGAACATCGCAGGGTGGTACCCGCGGAACTGAGAAACTGAAAAGGCCTGGTCGCGCACTGGCGCGGCTAACGGGGGCGGTGGTGCATGCGGAGCTGGTTCGGGCGAGTCCCGTGCTCGGCGTGGGATCGGGGCTCGACGAGGAGGCATCTGATTGGTCAATGACAGGGATTAGCAGGAAGTATTAAATAATTGACGAAGAATTAATTATGCAGAAAGGTTAACAGAAATTCTCAAAGTTAACTATCTCTTCTGAAATTCTAATTGAAACGGTATAGCCGATTAATAAATAGCTACACTATACTTTAATAATTTATCAGATTCCGAAAACACCTAGCTTGGCTAGAGTTTCGGTTTCACTTAAATCTTCTAAGTTCTTACTAGAGTTCTGACTAGAATCTTCAAATCTTAATCGAAGGATAGATCTAACGCCCCTGAAATAATCTGACTATAATTAAATATGCATTTGCAAATAAAAGCTGTACAGGTGACATATCTCGGAGTCGGCGTGGCGTGAGCGTGGTGTGGTCATATCTCACTAAAATTTCAGTATACAGAACCACTAAGTGGCTCTGATACCAACTGTAACACCCCGCCTAGACTTACTAAAATCAGAGTAAATTTTTCGCGCTATAAATGGAAAGCACTTATTTAATTTTCGAAAACTCATATTAATTTTTTCGAAAATACTGTAACTTTAAAACGCGGGATGCTACTCAACTTTAATCTTATATCTTTATCTCTTTAATCTAACATGCATGCGACCAAGTAAATTCATTCTAGAATTAAGCCCATGAATAACACCGGATAAAACATGCATATTCTGAAAATCTGACATCTGAAATAATAGTCTGAAATCTGACATCTGAAACACAAGTCTAACATGCGGAAGCAAGTACAAGTTCAGAAAAGCACACAAGCATAAAACAACATAGATAATTTAAACATGTTCAAATACTATATGACATGTTTTCACAAAAATGTCGTGAAGCTGGACCAACACCACATAACTGCTCACGCGTCACGCTGGACTCCATTACCTGAAAAATAGGGTAGTGGGGAGGCGTGAGCACAAAGGAATCAACGGTGCTCTCAGCACAATTAATAACAAACTATGAAATCTATATATATATGAATAAACTGGTCTGGCTATGGGACTAACGGTAAACCGGTACTCATGTGCACTCTCTGGGGGCCCCTCCCACAGAAATCAAGGCTGGGCATCGCCCACTCATCTGGACGATGGACTTAGGTTGGGCCTCGCCCACTCATCTAAGTCATAACTGACATCTGACATCTTGACCAAGACGAGATCACTCATCCGTCTCGGTCCTTCAATTTAATCACATATAGATCTCAGACATGGTAAATTATGAAAATCGATGGAATACACAGTATATGGTCCCCACCTGGAAAAACGGCGAATGCGGATGCTGAAATATCTGAAATATGTTGTGTAGCAGGCGGAGGCTCGAATCTCCTCAAGCTACAAATTATGAGCGAAATATTCTAAGTACTAGACTCAGAATAAAACACAAATCTTTAATATTTATCATCTAGTTCGCTCACTCTGCTTTTAAAAATTATTTTAGGGATTTACAAGCTGATTTTGAAAATATTATTGTCTTTGAGGCATTCTAGAGTTCTCTGAAATATTTCTAAGTCTGGAACTAAAATCTGACTTGATCTAATCTGACTGAAATCTAAACTATATCTAGATCTTAATCTATCTGAAATCTTAACTTTATCTGGAATCTTAACATATCTGAAATCTTAAATATATCTGAAATCTTAATCTGACTGAATATGAAATTTATCTGAAAGATATCTCGAACCGTCCAGACTGACCGGACCGGTTCAACTGAACTGGACGGACAGCTCACTTGAAGCTGGTCGGTAATTTGCTTGAATATGTGCATCTCGGTTTGACCGTGGTCCGAGTTCGGCGTGGCAACTCGGGCCGGCACGAACTCGACTGATACGGCTTAGTCGATGCACGAGTTTGAAACGGTACCACGGTCACTGACAAAGGGGCGTGCTTGGACCACGGCTAACAGAACAGCGCGTAGACGACAAGTAAGATGGACTCGGTGCACGGGCACGCACTCGAGGGTTGACTCGGACTCGGTGCACGGACACGCACTCGGTGTTCCGGCTCCAACGGTCGGACGAGAGACGGTTACGTGTGTGAGACGACGATACGCATTACGAATTGACGATACGATGACTAATAATTATCCAGACGGTTCTAGGGTTCATATATTTATAGTCGGATCCAGAAAAATACCCGGTTACCGGAACCGGATAAAAACTAGAGTTTTGATTCTCGAAAATCCTAACTCATTTAAGGCCGATAATTAATATATATATTCTATGTGATATATAATAATTCTATAATCCACAACTGTAGCTAAAATCTCAATCAAACGAATATTTTATTTTTACCGCATTAACGTCTAAAGTCTCGATTTTTATAACAAGTCAAACAACATCCAAAATTTATGCAAATCAAAACATAGCATCCTCAATATATGTATGATCCACGGTCAACAAATCAAGTCCAAGTTCAACTCCTAACCCATTTAACTAGTAATCGCTACATCCGGTCAAATACACATAAAATCGGTTCGCCTATCAAACGAACCGCAAAAATTCTCAAATTTTTACCTAAGACTCAAGACAATTAATTATAATTTATCAAATTTAAATAATCATTTTATCACTTATGTATAAAGAGATCGAAAAATCGATCGGTCCAAGCTCGTAAAAATCCCGATAATTCAATTTTCGCTCAAATCATCAAATTCACATTTTTATTTCATCTCAAATGTAATATCTAAGCCATCGGAGTTGGTTTTATACTATTTTACCTTAAATCGTGTGAAAAAGGCGGGTCAAGAAGAGATCGAGCTAAGAACAAGAGTCAAAGAAGCCAAATCGGGCCGGAAACAAGGGCGTGGGCTGTGGATCCAGGATGAAGGTGCTGAAACCGGACTGAAAATGCTTCTGGTCAGGTCCTAGTGCAGCTGGTCGCGGAGGAGCTATTTTCCGGCGAGAGGAGCTTGAACGCGAGCTAGGAGACTGTGAATGGCAGAGCTGCGTGTCTGGGGTCGCAAGGAGGTGCTGAAGTCGGGTCGCAGTGGCTAGCCGTCGTGTTCGATCTGAGGAAGAAGGTGCGTACGGACGTCGAGTCGCTGCTGTGCGAGCTGGTGCGAAATCGTCGAAAAAATGAAGCTGGTGGCGGAGCTACGGGCCTGGTGCGGCGGTGGTCGCGGTTTGAGCTGGTGAGCTCGAACAGAAGCTTGACGCACGCGTGAACAGGCTGGGAACGAGATGAAACGGTTGGACGAGCTGCTGTGCGTGTGGAGAGGCGGCTCGACTACGGGTTCGCCGGAGATTCGCCGGGGAAGAGGAGATCTCGCCAGAAAGCTTCAAGCCATGATGGAGGTAGAAGAAAGCTTGCTTTTTCTTTGGTGTTTGAAGGTGGGTTTGGATTTTTGAAGCTAAATCTTTGATTGGATCTTGAATTTAAGATGGTGTAGTGAGGAAGATGATGAATAGTGGTGTAGAGGGAGGCTAGGGTTTTGATGTTGGGAAATAGGAGACAACCTATTTATAGAAGGTGTAGGGGAGCTTAGGGTTTTGTTCTTGTTGGGCCTAATATCGGGCCTAACAATTACTAAAGTCGGGCTAGAAATGTTACTCGAATTGGGCTCGATAATTAAATTTCACTTGGGCCGAATAATTACTAGACTAGACTTAGGAATATAATTGGTTGGTTAATTAAAAATATGACGGCTTGTAGTAATAGTTTCAACTTGGGCCGAAAGTCAATATTGGGCCCAGAATAAAATACTACGATGGCTCGATATTTAAAAAATCACTTGGGCTTGGAAATTAATTTGACTATTCGAATTAAAAATGGCCGACTAAAATTATTGGATTCTCAAAATTAACTGGGCTCGAATAATCAAATTCTCCAGCTTCAGTTCGCTTAGATAAAATTCTGACTTTAATAATTAAAGTCGAATAAATTATTCATGGCTTAGACTTTAATACTAATTATTTAATCTAATGCAAATAAATATAAATAATGCATCAAATATAGAAACTTAATATTTATGGAAATAAGCAATCAAACTACTGCGCTAACGCGCAACGGCTTTCGCGCGTCTTGCTCAATCCCTTAGTCGAGCTCCATAAAAAGTAATTAAAAATCTGGGAGTTACGGAGCCAATCACCAAATGCCTTCTCAGTCATTCCCTGGCCTCCGTGGTGTCTGTCCCATTCTTGCTCACCCCTAATCATCGGAATTTGGGGGATGGACTGCTGACACCCAAACTGATGGAGAATCCTATCAAGCAAGTGGACTTCACGTGTGTTCAACAGAAGGTCCACCCCTTATACTTCCAAATATGTGGATCTTTTGTACACTCATCCGGGAGAGTACCAGCCTCCAAGTACTGATCATAGAGCACCCAATCGAACTGTAAAAAAAATTGAATTAGGAATTAAGTTATAAGAAAATTAAAAACATAAAACAAAGATAAATTAATCAATAGGACTTGAGAATCTTACATCCGTCTCTCTCAGCCCTGTCAATTGATCCCGGACAGTTGTCGTTCCCTTGCCTATGTGTAACGCCCCGCCTTCTAATACTAGAAATAATAAAATCAGAGTGAACTTTTTTATTTTTATTTTCGAAAAACTCTTAACTTTTATTTTTGAAAATACTCATACTGACTCACGAGATGCTACTAATTTATCTCTTTCTCATGCAGACATAAATAATGTTGACAACCGACTTAAATCGTTCTTTCCAGATGATATAACGAATCGGCTAACCAATTTCCAGAGATAACCACTATTTCCCGACTCTTCACAAGGATCCTGACTCCTCTATTCATATACCGAGAACCGACTTGACCAACTCCCAAAGCTGGTGACTAAGCGTAATTCTGATTGGGCCGAGTCCTGAGACATAATCATTACACTTTCCTTGATGATCGGGCCACCGCATCATAAAAGGGACCTGCATTAAATGCGATTCTATCTACCTCGTACAAAAAGTCAAAGAATCCACGACTATAAATAAGAGAATTCTCTGTAATAGGGGGGATCGAACTTTCTATATTCACAAAAATACCATCTCGGTTTATTAAAATACCGACTTCTTGTACTCGACACAAATATACAAAATAATACAAATTTTTTGTCTTCCTTGCTTTAATTACGTTGTATTGTGGTTGTTAAATTCCGCATAACAACAGTTTGGCGCTAGAAAGATGGCCTCATAACTTATTTGAGGTTAATCTTCGACGAAACTCCATACGTGTTGCGTTATTTCACCCTGCATATTCAACGTTATTATCGACCTGTTAAATATGTCTCAATCTGAGCAAACCTCAAGAGCCGGACAAAGCCGTAATGTTGCAAAATCTACTGCACAGCCAGCTGCAATACCAGCACTCCCAAATTATAACGTCCTATTTCATAATCTTGAATTTGTCAAAGGATTTACTGCTTTAATGGCCCATACCATTCCTGGGGCCTCACAAGTGAACCCTGTTCAACCTTCTAAAATAAATCAACCTGTCCAACCTCAAGGTGGGGCTGCCATATCTCATGCAACCTCTCACCCTCGCCAAGAAGTCCCTCAACCAAAAAAGAAGGACCCATGGTTCAAACAAACGTTCCTCCTCAAGCTAACGTGATTCCACCAGAAGTCCACTTGTAGGAACAAACAGCCGAAAGTCATTCAACTCGACCACCTGAAAATCCGATAAATCCTATCCCTGTTCCTTTATTGTCTCAACCTGCGAGGCAAACTGACTTGCGACAACGAATCGAACAAAATTGCCTCACATGACATGAATCCCTTGAGCTTGAGATGCTTAGAAGAAAACTGGTCGACTTGGAGACTCGACAGAGAATGAGCGACACTTACGTACGCCGTGATTCCACCTCGGCACATGGGGACGTAGAAACCGACTCGCCTCTAGCCTCAGAACTCACTTCAGAACCTCTGCCGGGAAAAATAAAAGCCCCCCAAATTGGTTTGTACGATGGGGCCTCCGAACCTGATGCCCCTCTCGGTCATTATACCTCCTAGATGGGCTTGCACGGTGAAACAGATACCTTACGCTGTCGTATGTTCTCACTTATGTTAGGACCCCGAGCTCAAAAGTGGTACCACTATTTACCTCATCGTTCAATTTGGAACTGCAACAGTTAAGGTCAGCTTTTCGGTCCCATTTCATTGGGGCCTAAATCTGTCTTGTTCCCAGAGAATCGATTACTAATATTGTTCAAAAAGAAGATGAATGTGTAAAAGACTATATTGCTCGCTTCAATGACCGAGTTTAGAATATGGAACCATGTCATCCTGAAACGCTCCTCGTTACTGCCATTTCTGGCCTTAGACCGAATTCCCTCTTTCGGTGGACACTTTGCCAGAATAAGCCCAGCAATTTTCAAGAATTCCTTGCCCGAGCGCAACAGCATATAATAGCTGAGGAATCGATGTCGGTTCCAAACTTCAGTTTTGCTTCTAAAGAGACAGTCATAGAACTGACGTGAACAAGAAGGACAAAAAGTTTGCCGGTGGAATATTCAGAAAGCCTCAATTTAGAGGATTAGCAAAGGAAGTTCCAATAGAACCTGAAGTACCTATGGCGAAGAGACAATACGGTGAAGACTTGAAGTTGGGTTATCAAACTATCTATTTTGCCGGGGCCGCAACAATATTTGAAGAACTCAAAGGGAAAAGGATCATTCCCAACCCCCGACCGATTAGAACTCCTGAAGATCAAGTAGATAAATCAAAATACTGTGCCTATCACAAATATCATGGGCATAATACTGACGAATGCTTGATTTTACTGTCGGTCCTGCTGAGACTGATAGAAAATCCACAAGTCCAAAAAATTGCTAAGAATCCTGACTTCAAGCGTAAAGGAAGGCCAACTGATATCCCTGATGATGATGAGATAAAGTAGTAAATCCGAAACGGATTCGTCCAGGCTATAAAGAAGTCTTCACTTTCACTTCGGAAAGTTTTGAAGACAGATTTGTTAAGAGAGTTCGCCTAGACTTAGGATTTTATCTCGTTTCCAAAATAATAAATTTGAACGTTCTCTCCATGGCTTAGACTTAAATTTAATAAATTATGCGATTAATAATGATAATTTTTGGCATATTTAATATTTTACTATTTCTTGAAAATAAAGTCGAGCTAAATATATAAATCTGGGTCGGGGCTTACACTATGTGTCTCAGGTCCTTCTGTCCCACCCACCTTAAAAATCACAGAAAAACACTTTGTATTCATAGAATTCGATAATGAAAATAACCTAAGTATTAAATATAAATAAATGTGATTACCTTGCACCTAAGGGACAACCAGGCTGAGAATTAAAGTGTGTGGACTTCAATTTTGGGCAAAGACGAGGGTTACGTTTCCATGCCCTAACCTACACATATCGACATATGTATTTATTATTAGATATTAGTCTAAATTAGAATAGAAATAATGAATTTTCAAATAAGAAGTAAATGAATGTACCCGAATCAATTGCACACAACTCTGGATCCAATTTTCCCTGGCCATATAGGTTGTGCACAACGCTCTATATACCTCCGCCAGGAGCACGGAACCCAAATTGTACCCCCTAATCCCATCAATGTCCTCCAACGGCTGCAACGAGTAAAGATTAACTCCATTGGCTCGCTGGTCAGGGAAGAAGAAGGATCCAATGCACCAAAGTATAAGGGCCCTCGCCCTCTAATCGTAGACTCCAGGGTGTAGTCCATCCAGTAGCTCCCTGTTGCATTCTATTTCTAACCCCAGAATCTTCATAAACTGGCCTGAAATGGCCCAAGTAG
>CACSLK010000984.1:2982201-3000086 GCA_902706635.1 Striga hermonthica
ATATATAAAGGTTTGGTATTTACCTGAAATAGAAGTAAAAATCCCGCCTAAAATTTCAAAATTACTAATATAAGTAATTATTTTATATAAATTCAAAATATCCCGCTAAATTTGTTTTGAAATTTTTGAAAAAATTAAATCAAAACTTTTAAAGGAAACAATCACACAAAGATTTTTTTTGGACATATTATATCCTAACAAAATGGGATTTGTAATCAATAATAAGTGGAAATAAATCTTATTTACATGGTTTCCTAACTTGGATGTACATTTGGGCACAAAGAAGCATATAACTTTCAACTTTTTTTTTTTTTTTGAAATCCATTTTTTATCTTTTTGCTTATCTTTTTTTCTTCTTATTAAATATCTATATCGTTTTTTTATATACAAAACTTAATAGATTAATTTTTCTTTGTTGTTTACATATAATGTATTGTATTGATATTTTTTTGATATCTAACATATGACATGTCTATTGACTTTCTTTTATGATAGACTTGAAAAGCATAAAAACAGATCCAAGTAAAGTATAAAGTCCATATTGTACATGTAAAATAGTAAATAAATTATTATAATTGTGTTATAAAACTTAAGCTTATAACAATCAATATTTATTTAAAAAGAACGAATGAGAATGAAACTAACAGTACGATTCCAGCGAAAATGTATTCCTATAGAATTTCAATAACAATTTCAAGTGATATTCTAACCACTTCTCCGTTCATTTCCAATACTGATCGTGAAACACCATGAGCAGCTGGATGTTGAGGTCCGGAATTCGAAGTGATGTAATCCAAGATGAGTTAAGGCCCCCGCGATAGCAATAGTAGGGGCCTAACTACTGTTATTATTGCCCTTGAACTTTTTCAATGAATCCTAAGGAAAATTCCAGTAAAAAATATGGGTGAAAAATAAAAATTTCAACAATTCCAACAATTCCAACAACTTAAATATGGGTGAAAAATAAAAATTTCAATAGAAATTGCATATTCCAATAAGAATTTATATGTTAATAAATCGCAAGAAATATAGCCATTAGAAACGTCAAATTCCTTCTAAAATCCTAACGGAATATTTTCATTTGAATCTTCGTTGGAATCATTCCAATGTAAAATATAAAAGTCTAATAGGTAATATTCACAATATACAGAACATTATAAACAAATATCAACACATGTATACATTGATTTAGAAAGCTAGATTAACGAATTGTTTATCGAACTACCATGTGAATTATTGTCTGAAAAAAAAATAATGAGTATATTCATTATATATATTGTTATTAATTATAAAATAATAAAACGAATAAATAACTTATCAATTACCCATAAATATTAACTTTTGCATCTTTTAAATAATATATACTACTTCTATTTTAAATTAAATATAATTTTAGAGATCGTATTTTGTTGATTCTCTCATTTGGGAGCAATATCGGCGATTCTCTCATTTGGGAGCAATTCTAGTTTTTCTTCAGCGATTGTTTGATTCGGTTTTTCGATTCGATTGTTGCACCACTGCTATTTGGTTCACCCTCAATTTCCTGCCGATTGGAAACCCTAATTATGGTGGAATTGAGCTGTATTGGGCACGATGAAGACCTAGCAGACAGAATCAAGAGCTTTTCGCTCTCAGAAAAAGAGAGCCCGATTACAGGCATTGAGCACGAGGATATCAAGCTGTGTGCAGATGAATGCGACAGAAGCCTCTTCGGGAAAATTATTGGAGATCGCAAGCCAAGCTGGCTAGGAATCAAACGAGCCATGAGCCATATATGGAGACTGCAACAGCAAATGGAAGTAAAAGAGTTAGGACACAACATCTTCCAATTTGTCTTTCAAAGAAAAGACAATATGCGTAAGGTTGGAGATGGCATTAGTTGGAGTTTTGAGAACCAGCATCTGATTCTCAGAGAATGGGAAAAAGGCCTAACAAGCAAACACCCGACTATTCAAGAAATAACAATGTGGGTTCACGTATGGAATCTCCCTATTAACTGCTTGAGCACTGAAGTTGGGCTAAAAATAGGGTCGATCTTCAATTATGTCCAAAATGTTGTTATAACAAGCTCTGGCAATCATGGTGGAAGAATTATAAGGTTACTGGTATCCTTGGATATTAATGAACCTCTTCCAAGGTGCACTAACATCCAATTGGAGGACCAAATAATAAGTGTTGGATTCAGATATGAGAAACTGCATAACCTTTGCTACTACTGTGGGCTCTTGGGGCATTTGGACAAAAAATGTAAAAAGAGAATTGCAGCTATCAAATCCAAATCAGTTAGAGAAGGGCTGTATGGGGATTGGCTAAAAGTTGTGGAAGGCCAAAATTGGATTGATGTAGGTCTCTCAAATTCAAGAGTTTATCCTTCATCAAGCAAATCTCCTGATCGAACTTCCCCTCCCAGAACCTCATTAAGCCTGATTGATAAAGGGAAGCAGCTAGTTCGGGTGCATGCTCATCCATCAAGAAACTCTCATTCTGATATGGAGGCCTCAAATTCTGTTCAGGGAGAATCTACTCCTCAAACTTCAGTTCCAACTAAGAAAGTTTCTACTCCTCAACCTCAGAATCCTATTGAGACAATTCCTCCAGTGATGGAAGAAGCCTCTCTGAACAAAATGATGGGCATGGAACTGGCTATTCCAGCTCCCTCACTCCCAAACCAAATAAAAGCCAGTCACCTCAAATCACCAGTCACCTCTAAACCTACTCCAAGCAGCAAGCACTAAACATGGAAAAGGGCATTGAGTATAGAAGGGAGGCTACAAAGGAATGATGATGGCCTAGAGCTGATGATTCAAGACAGCCAGAGTAACAAGTGAGCTAGGGATTATTTCCCCACTCCTTCTCCCCCAAACAAAGAGCATGCATTGATAGTCTCATCATCCAACAAGAAAATCAAAGGTTCCCAAGAACAGGTAGAGGATGCCAGCCTAGAGTGGCACCCCAATTCCCAATGCTAGCTGCGGTGTGGAATTGTAGAGGGCTGGGTGGGCCCTCTATAGTTTCCCAAATCAGAGAGTCCATTAAGGCTCACCACCCCTCCTTTTTCTTTATTTCAGAAACAAAAAAATCAAATGGCTTTGTTAAATCGTTATTTAAGAAGTTGGGTTATGTAGATAGGTTTTCTTTTGTAGACCCTGCTGGTCTGAGTGGAGGTTTACTCCTTCTCTGGGATTCTAATGTAAACATTATTAATATTATGCAAAAATCCTTCTATATTGTTGTAGAATTTGTCATAGATTCTGCCCCCTCTCAATGGGAAATTTTTGTCTATATGAGCTCTTGCAAGCTGATAAGAATTCATCAGTGGGAGGAAATGGAAAGAGA
Source organism: Striga hermonthica (assembly GCA_902706635.1). Lineage (NCBI taxonomy): Eukaryota > Viridiplantae > Streptophyta > Magnoliopsida > Lamiales > Orobanchaceae > Striga > Striga hermonthica. Next base: position 2,985,538 of record CACSLK010000984.1, read on the forward strand.
CAAGGCTTGCTGGGGCACTATATGGTTTGCCTTGGGAGACTGGAATGACGTATGTGTCCAAGAGGACAAATCTAGAGGCATCAAGAGGAGCAGCAGAAGTCTCCTAGGCTTTAATTTTTTTATCAACAATATGGAGATGGAACAGCTGCCCATGCAGGGATATAGATTTACTTGGTGCAATCTCAGAGAAGCTGAAGGCCTAGTGGAGGAGAAACTTGACAGAGCTTTTGCCTCCAATGAATGGAGACTGGATTTCCCTAATGCCACAGTAACTACTAAAGTGAGAAGTGCATCAGACCATTCAATGATCCTCCTTTGCAAAGGAACATATTAGCCTAAGCATCCAGCAAGATTTCACTTTGACAAGAGATGGCTCACCAAGGAGGGTCTATCAGAGATTGTTTCCTTATCCTGGAATCAACCCACATCAGGGACTCCATTCTTCCAGCTCAACGAGAAAATAAAGAGCACTAGGGTTGCACTTCTCATATGGAGCTCAAAGTTTAAATCTCTTAATCAACAAACCATTGAAGTTCTCACAAGGAAGCTGGAAATAATGAGGGAAGACAAAACAAAAGATTACTGGGAGCAATGGAATAGCACAAGAACTGAACTTAATGCTGCTCACAAACATGAGGAACTCCACTGGCAACAAAGATCTAAACTGAAATGCCTCAAGGAAGGTGATGGCAACACCAAGTTTTTCCATGCATACACTCTCCAGAAAAGGAAGATGAATGCCATCTCCAGACTCATAACTCCAAATGGAACAGTTCTTTCCTCTCAAGAAGACATTGAACATCATATTGATGACTTCTACTCAAAATTATTCACCACTGAAGGAAGCGGAGATGGTGAGTCAATCATTAATCTCATTCCAAAGACAATCACATAGGACATGAATTCCAACTTAATGAGACCAATTTCAGAAGATGAAGTGAAGGTGGCTTTATTCTCTCTGTCCCCTGAAAAATCTCCAAGAGAGGATGGCATGAGTGCCCTTTTCTTTCAGCACTTCTGGGATTTGGTTAAAGTGGATGTGTCTCAGCTTCTTCCAAACTGGTGCTATCTTGAGGTACTGGACCAATACTATACTTTATCTGATTCTGAAAGTTGCTCATCCAGAAACCCTCTTACAATTCAGGCCAATCAGCTAATGTTGTGTGATCTACAAGGTCTTATCCAAAGTTCTAGCATAGAGACTCATGCCTTGCCTGAAAGATTGTATTAGCCCTCATCAGTCAGCTTTTGTAAAGGGGAGACAACTTATGGACAATATTATAATTGCCTAGGAGGCTTACCACTTCTTAAACAGACACTCTACAGGCAAGAACTTCTTCATGTCACTGGAATTAGACCTCTTGAAGGATTTTGACAGACTGGAGTGGCCCTGCATCTAAAGAATAATGTTACAAATGGGCTTTCATCCTGATTTTGTGAAACTCATCATGGTCTGTGTCTCTACCTCCACTATCTCCTTTAAAGTGAATGGTAAGATTAGTGGATACATCACACCTTCCAGAGGCATTAGGCAGGGGGACCCACTGTCCCCCTACCTCTTCATAATAGCTGCAGAGCTGTTATCATCACTCATCTCCAATGCTCAAGCTCAAGGCTGTCTACATGGGCTTAAACTCTCAAGCAATGGTCCTGCCATCACTCACCTCCTATTTGCAGATGATTCCTTGCTTTTCTGCAAAGCTGGAGTAGACCAAGCCAATCAGCTCATTTCTTTATTGAACAAATACAGACTTTTCACAGGGCAACAAGTCAATTTGCAGAAATCAAGAATTTATTTTAGCAGGAATACCCCTCAAACCTTGAGAGATAACATCTGTGGTGTTTTGCAAGAGATTGTCCCTCACAGATCTTCAAGATATCTTGGATTACCTCTGGGAATAGGAAGATCAAAGAAGGAAGTTTTTGTCTACATCCTTAACTCCATCAGGAACAAATTGCAGGGATGGAAAAATACTCTCCTTTCTCCTGCAGGCAAAGAGGTTATGATCAAATCAATCATAGAGGCTATACCTATTTTCTCTATGACCTGTTTTAAACTGCCAGCTGCCATCTTCAAGGAAATTTCCAAATTGTGTGCAGCTTTCTGGTGGAAATCTAATGACAGCTCTGATACTGGGTTTCACTGGAGGAAATGGGAGAGACTCACTCTTCCCAAACTTGAGGGTGGCCTGGGTTTCTATGATATCAGTCTCTTCAATGAAGCTCTAATATGCAAGCAGTTATGGAGGATCACTTCTAATCCTGAACTTCTAGTTAGCAGAATCCTAAAAGATAGGTACTTCACAAATGACTCCATCTTTAAAGCTGAAAAAACTCAAAAAGGGTCCTTGTTATGGCACAATTGGCTCTCAGTGATGCCCACCTTTGCTCATTGTGTGAAAACTGAAATCAGGAATGGTCACTCCACTAAGATTGCTGATCTGAATTGGGTACCTAAGTTGAATAAACCTCATCCTACACTGATTGAGATTGCAAGAGGACACTTAATTTGGGTAAAGGACTTGCTGCAAGACAATGGCTTGGAATGGAACAAATGGCTAGTTGAGCAGGTTTTTGACCCTATGGATAGTGCTACAATCCTCAAAATCCACACATTGAACCCTGCAAGACCAGACATACAGTATTGGAGTCTTGAACCTAAAGGCCATTTCACAGTGGCTAGCACATATAAATATTTGTCTGCTAAAAAACTTTTGAAGATGGACATTCCAGGACCTAGCTCCAGTCCTTTTCCTCCAAAGCAGATGTTTCAGAGATGTTGGCAAATGAAGATGCAAAACAAAATCAAACACTTCCTCTGGAAGTGTATCTCACTGCCCACTGCTACCAACTTGAGGAAGAAAGGGATTGACATCAATGCCATCTGCTCCATATGTGGAGATCAACCAGAAACCTCTGAGCACATCTTCTTCTCATGCCCAAGAGCAAGTAGGATTTGGAAATCTGCCCCAGTTGACAGGGATGGCTTGCAGCATTGTACCTTCTCATTCAAATGTTGGTGGCAGCAACTAAGCTCCATTAAACAAAATGATGTTGTTAAGCAAGGATTCAACTGTCCACCTACTTGCTTTGGTGGCTTTGGAAATCGAGGAATCTTTGGATATTCAAAGGGTCTCTCATGCCGGAGCACATAGTAATCTCTGCTGCACACAAGGAATGGTTGTTGGAAGTTTCCATGGCTGCAGGACTTTATGCTGCTCTCTCTCTTGGTTAAGGCATCCTGTTTGTTTTGTCTTTTGCTTTGGGTGGTCTTTCTGTTTTTGTTTTTGGTTGAAGTGGTGTATTCTAGCTAGGCCTTATGGCAGTGGAGAGATGCACTTCTTCTTTTGTTTTGTAGTTTTCTAGTTTGTTAGTGGTTGAGGCTCTAGGTGCTTTGTGTAGCATATCTCAGTTTTTATTTTTTAGTAGGCTTTTGCCTCTTGTATTCGAACCATTTGCTTGGTTGATATATATAGCTCCTCTATCGTTCTGGCCAAAAAAAAGTAAAAGAAAATAGAGATTTAATTCATTTACAATTTGATTTTAATATTAGAATCCTTATGACAATTTTCAAAATTTAACACTTTTTTTAAGAATAAAAAACAAAATTATTGTATAGGATATTAATAAAGTAGGGAGAGAAAAACAGATAATTATATGTGCATATATAAATACTCTAGCTATCTTCATCCTGAGAGAATATTTACTTAAAAAATGCTTGAGCATAAATACACATCAAGTATTATTGGAAGTTTATAAATTATAAAAAATATAAAAAATGATGAAAAAATATTAAATAATATTTTTGTAGTATTCAATATTTCTTCATGATCAAGACTTTAAATTGGTGTGTTAAAATCGCGTATGTTCCTCAAAATCGCCATAACCTAGCTCAAAAAATAGCCGCCGATTGAGCCTCCTTCTACAGTAGTCCGGGTCGTCGGAGGATAGCCCTCCACTGCTCAACCAAGGTCTGGTCGTGGGCTTTCCTCTTTCTTCGTTTACCAGTGGTATGCGGTCGGGTTATCACAGGTCGCGTGGATTTGGGTGTTGCCCGACAACATTTCGGCGTGGTGGAGTTGGGTGGAGTGCAGCGCCAGAGGTTGGTTGTGGCTCGAGCCGTCTGGGTTTTCCTCTGGTTTGGGTCGACTCTTCTCGTCGGGCCTTGAGGTTCCTTTGATTTTCAGTTTCTTTTGCTCCGGCCAGAATTTCCTGCGACTAGTTGTCGGCTTCTCGGTATTGTGGGGGTGAAAGGCTGGGTTCTGTTCTTGGAGCTGGGTGGATAATGGGTCGCTTGTCCGGGCAGCGCAGGTGTGCAGGAGATTTGACGCCATTTATTTCCCTTCCTCCCTTTTACTCGGCCCTGAGTCCGAGGGAGGCCAGACGTTACCAGAATTGGCTAGTGGTGTTAGTCGGTTTTGGGACGGTGTCAGACTTGGCTAGTGGTGTTAGCCAGTTGGGGGGGGGGGAGGAGGGGTAATTATGGCTTCTTACTGTTGGAGAGCGGGTCGATTTGTTTTGGATTGGTCCGAGGCTCGGGTCCTCGTCTTTGCTAGGCGTTAGGCAGTGGCGGGTGTGGTTCCTGTGCTTTGGTTCTCTTCTTGGAGTCGGCCTATCTCTTATGTTCTATTCGGATGTTTTGTCGATGGAGGGCTTAGGTTTAAATTAGTTTGTCTTTTTTTTTTTCGTTGTGTTTTTGTTTAGTCTGTTCATTTTTGTGTTTTTTGTCTGGGTCGTTGACCTCTGTGTTGCCTGAGTCGAGAGTGAGCATTACCCTGTTGGGGTCGTTTTCTTTTCATTCTCCTCTTGGGAGCGAGTTTTACCCTGTTGGGGTCGTTTTCTCTTCTTCTTATTCTCCTCTTGGGAATGTAGGTTGTGTTTTTGTGTTTTGAGTAGTATTACCCCGTTGGGGTCGATCCTAGGCGGTCCTTTGGACCTGTCCTCCCAGTCTATTCAGTCGTTAGCTGATGTATTCACTCGTTGGCTGTTTGTATTCAGTTGATGGTTGTACTTCTGCACATTTGTGCGTTTTTATATAATCTTTATCGTCGATAAAAAAAATATTCGTTCACGATCTAATGCATGTGTTTTTTTTTTTTTAATTAATAAACTTGGTTATCCTTTTTGAAAATTTTCAAAAAATTCACCTCTATAGATTAATTAATCAATTAATGGTTTAAAGTTGAAAAATACAATATATCAAGTTTTATTATAAAGTAGGTAATTCTATTTTAGATATTTGATTGCCATTTTTATTTTTTTTTGTAGAAAATGTGTTGTTATTAATAAATGTCAAATTTTACGGTTTGAAGTTAACAATTTATTTTGGTATGAAATGTCTGAATTTAAATGGTATAATTTTATTTAGTATGGATAGAAGTGTATTTGAAAATTTTGAAAACAAAATAAGTGGTATAAATTTTACTTGGAATGAATATGAAAATCGATTTCTAGGTTGATTTGTTATTAAATAAAGATGATATGAGTTTCAAATTTTGTTATATTCTCATAACAACTTGCCATTGGATATTGATGATGTTTCGACAAATTGATATGTATTCCGCTTGAAAATCAGAAAGATCCTTGAACAAATATTGGTTAATATTTGCAATTTAATTTATAAGAGAATTTATTGTGTATTTCAAATTTAGGTTCTAAATTTAAAAGTCAAAGAAGTAATTATTCATAACTTACAAGTCAATATTAACTTGAACTTATATGAAATAGTCAATTATTTATAAATTAATAAAGTACTCAACTACTTTATTTTTTGATTTGGATAGTTTATACAAAAATAAATTCATTTTAATTAATGAAACAATATAAGTTTTATAATTATACTTATTATTTATTTTTTTTTTTTGCAAGAATTTTACTTATTATTCACAAAGATTTCTAAATATATGATAAAATTTTTCCCAAATATTCATTTTATAGAACCACATTGTAGTAAAATCGATTTTCTTATTAAAATTTTCAAAATGACACTTACATTGAAATGAATATAATGTAAGTTATGATCAGTTACGTGCACTGCATTGGTTGTGTATTAATTTTAAATAGAAATGATTTATGTAATTTTGTACAATTTAAATTTCATATATCATTTTCAATAAACTAATATAGGTAAATTGTATTACATATTAATTTTATATTTTAAACTTAAACATATTATTTAATGAATTTAATTTATAAATATTAATGAATACCTTTTACCCGTGCATCGCACGAGATTTGTACTAGTTAGGGTATAAAACGTATTCTAATGGTATAAAAAAGTAATAATAAATATTTTTAGGATTAAAATTGAGTTGATTATAATATTTACACACAAAGTTGAATAAAATTATTCTCTAAATACCATTATAATGATATAAATTACATGATAGTATGTTAAATTAAAACTAAAATTAAATTTGATCATACAATTACAACTAAGATTAAAATTGAGTTGATTATACTAGATACTACATACTACAAACTATATACTATATACTTTATACTATCCACTATACTATATACTATATACAATACTAGATACTACATACTACATACAACAAACTATATACTATATACTATACAATTAATTTATATATATATATACTTTATATATATAAAGTATATGTATATACTACAAACTATATACTATATACTATACTACATACGACATTCAACAAACTATATACTATACTACATACGACATACAACAAACCATATACTATATAGTAAACTTTATACTATATTCTTTATACCATATACTATAGTAGATACTACATACTACATACTACAAACTATATACTATATACTATACTATATACTATATACTTTATACTACATACTACAAACTACAAACTATATACTATATACTTTATACTACATACTAAATATTATATACAAGATACTACATTCTACATACTACAAACTATATACTATATACTATATACTTTATACTACATACTACATATAATATACTATAACTAGATACTACAATTCAAAATACTATATACTAGATACTACATACTACATACTATATACTATTGGACTACAAAACACATACTACAAACTATATACTATATAGTATATACTTATACTACATACTACATATTATATACTAGATACTACATACTAGAAATGGAAGGTGGAATTTTAATTAGTAAGTACTAAACCGCATTGCTAGGGATATGTGATGATTGTTCTTGTTTAAATTTGTTGTTATTTTTCTTTAATTTGTTCGTTCTTGTGTGAGTTGTTTTAAATTAGGGTTGATTAATTCTTGCTTGATAGTTTGATATAATCGAAGGGTGACACTTCGATCTTGTGACTGATATTGATCTTTCGAGTAAAGTGTGGTTGATTCTAAATGATTATTTGATTAAACCTCTTCTAATTTAATTAGCGACTTGTAAAACCGAAAGGGGAGAAGTCGTAGACCTAGGCTCGCATGAAATAGATGATTTCGTCATTGAATAGTCTATGGGTTTTAGATTGAAATACATTCTTGTCAATGACCATTCCTTTGTTACAGAAAGTTATTGGGATTGCATAAGTGGCCGGTTTTGTATGCTCGAACTTGTTTGTCTAAGTTCAATCCCTTGTTACGAAAAATTATTGAGAACAAACCGCTAGATGTTTAGGCGAGAGTGTCAATCTCGAACTGAACGATTAATTTTTCGGTTTTGCTAAAAGAACTTCAATTAATTATCCTCGACTCCCAAGCTTCTTTATCATTGTCTAATTTACATTTTAGGTAGATTTATGTTTATGTATTTCTTAGTCGTTAGTTAAAACAATCCATCTTGAATAGTATTTAAGGTTTATTTTTCTTTTTGTGTGCTATCAACACCATTCTTAGATTCTGAACCACCTTCCTCGTGAGATCGACCCGGGGAACGAATCTTTTGATTCGATCTCGGTAAAAAGAAAATAATTTTCTACAACAAATAACTCCTCATAAACCTCCTTTTACACTTCCCAACATGTCACGTCATAAAAATCTCAATCTTATTCCTACACACATAACCTCCAATAACAATAAAACGCAAAAACCTCTTTTTTAATAAATCCCACATATTTTCCACTTTCTTTTATTTAAAATAACTCTCTTATATTTGTATTAAAAAATAAAAAAATAAGAGTAAAATAGAAAAAGTTGAGAAATTATTGCAAATGTTGGGCCACACAAGAGATTTGTGAGAGGTTTGGATTTGCAAACCTCATGTAAAACATTAAACCTCAAACCTTGTTCGTTTAACAATAAAACTTGTAGGAGTAGGTTTGTAAACTTGGAGCAAAATCCATTGTTAAATCTTCCCTTAGGGAAGCCAAGCATAGATCCACTGACTCATGGCTTTGGAGCTCGTGGCTGAAATGTAGACACCAGCTCAAAAAGGGGACCTTACAAGTGATAGGCGATGGGAAGTCAACCTCTACCTGGACTGATCCATGGCTAGCTAGCACCCCCAATCTGAGCCCTACACCTAGCTTCATCTCTGACTCCAAAAGGCTGGATAAGGTGTGCAACCTGTTAAACCATGATGGCAACTCCTGGGACAAAGAGCCCATTGAACAATCTTTCACTCCCCATGAAGCTCAATCATCCTGTCCACGACACTCAACAGATAAAGTCACAAGGATAGTCTGATATGGAGGCCCTACAAGCTCGGGAAATTTACGGTTAAGTCGGCCTACTCACTCATCCTTCAAAGCAAGCAAGCTGCCAAATGCGTTCCAGAATCGAGTACAACAAGAATTCTTATAGCCGAAGTCTGGAAAATAACTTGGTCCATGAAAACAAAAAGCAAAATAAAAAATTTTATATGGCGATGTTGGCATAAATTCATTGGCTCGCAAGACCAGCTTCTGCTCAAAGGAATTCAGGCTGACCCGATTTGCAAAGTTTGTGGAAACTCTGAAGAATCCCTAGAACATATCCTTTTCTCCTGTCAAAGAGTGGCTAAAGTCTGGAAATTAGCAGGCATTGAATGGTCGGGTATGCAAAATCCTTCTATAACTTTTAAAAATTGGTGGACTGACATATGCAACATGCAGAAAGTCAAAAGCTTCAATGACAGAATCCACTTCTCCACTTTCATTCTATGGAGACTGTGGAAATGCAGGAATCTGTGGATCTTTAATAATCTTTGGAAATCTGAAAGAGAAATTGCTAATCAAGCCTGGAACGAATGGATGGAATTCGAGAGCATTAGCTCTCATAATACCCTTGCTTGAATTTTTGTGCTTTTGATAATCTGGTAGGGCTGCTTCAATGTGGATACTAAGCTAGGAGCAATGGCCTCAGTGGCAGAGTATCTACCTATGTCTTAAAGCTGCAGTTGCTTCCCTTTTGGTGGTGTATATTTTATTTTTTTTCTCTTCTCTTACTCCCAGTTTTAGTTTATTTTGGATTAAATGGTTGCTTAGTTCTAGCTTGTTTTCCTTTTGCTCTAGTTTGTGAGTTGTTCCCACTTTCACTTAGCTTCTTCATGACAGTTAAGTCTTGCGCCTGAGTGCACGCCTTCTTGTACTCTGTAAATACTCTTTGAGTTGCTATATAATTATTCTTTTCGTTACGAAAAAAAAAAGCTTCCCTTAGGTTGACAACTTGACAATGTTTTGGCTGTGATATGAAACAATTAAAAGGTTTGATTATAGAAAAAAATCACATATAAGCACAACTGGATGAAACGACTCATGATACCAATTTCAATCCAAAAAAATAATAACTGCAAACTAAATATATTATATACCTATTATATTACATTGTCCATATATATTATATACGAAATTTAAACAATGCAATTAATAAATGTAATAGCCACAATATTTGACCAAACGGTTTCTTATATTATTAAATTGACTTTTTTAATTTAAATTTAAATAACATGACCGCCACTTTTCAAAAATTTTCAAAAAAATTACAAATCAAGGTAAAAATAAAATTTTAGGCGGAGAAATGTCAAACTTTTTTATCTATTCTTAGACATGGCCAAAACCCAGGCTGGGTCACGGCCTGGCCCGGCCGAGTTGGCTTTCGATGACCCTAAACCGTCACGGACCTAACCCGGCAAGTCGGGCCGGGTCCGACCCGGGTCTCGACCCGGCCACATAAAAAAAAAAAACAAAAAAAATTTAAAAAATAATGTATTTTTCGTGTCGGCCCAGAGCCGACCAGGCCCGCAGAGTCAAAATCGAAAAAAACGAGACCCTTAACCGGCCCGTTTGAAATCCGAGCCGAGCTTAGACTCGTGGTCAATAGGTTTGATCGGGCCAAGTCCGAGTCGGATCCGTGCCGGTTGACCCGTGGTCTCTACCAATTCTCTTATCTTATCTTCTTACCTCTATCTTATAAAGAAAACCAAACTGCCCCTTTTCTGCCCGCCACGTGGATTCATTCATTGCCTCCCATTTCACTTGGAAACGACGGCGTTTAGAGATGTTGGAAAGCTGCTGGTTTACATATCAAATTCTTTGTAAAATAAATTGAAATACACCTGCTTTATATTGCTTTTTGAAGCTATTTTGGTCATTTATATGACAGCTTTTTAATTATATTGCACCCACCGGCACCATACAACCTGCCTTGCTTTTCTCCTCTTTCAGAGAGATAGAGATAGTAAAAAAAACCGGTCAAACACATTTCTCCTTTTTTACTCCAGCGGCCAGTCTTCGGGCAAGGCGGCGGAGCCTTGCTGCTGCTTCGGTCACCGTCATTCATAAGAAATTTGAGCAGAACTCCTAAAACGGTACGTCTTGTCCTCTTCTTTTTCATAGTTTCTTTTGAGTTTTTTATTTTTCTTTCGGTTTTTTGTTGGGAAATTTACAAATTTGGTTATAATTTCATTGGAGATGATTTTTTTTATCGTCATTTGTGTTGCCTACGATCATCATCAACGACTACGAGACTGGGAGATCGAGAGGTTTCACGGGAATGGATGGCCAGGAGCTCCACACCTGGATCATCACCGTCAACGAGGATGACTAAATACCCTTCGGGGGAGTAGTTTTGACCAAGAAAATTGGTGCCGATGATATCGGCTTCGTAGCCGCGCTGCGAATGATTTGGCGGACTGTGCTTCAACTGTTATTTTTGTATATGGTGATTCGATTGTTTGGTTTGAATTTTATAATACTTCATATGAAAATTAATTAAACAGAGATTGGTATGTGAGTTTGTTGGCCTTTGACTGTTTTTGTGTATCTTAGCTGGTTGTTTTTTGTGCCCTGGTAGGTGGTGGTTTGCATATTTTTTGCTACAGTTTACAGTTTACATATTGATTTTATTTTCTGTTTTAAAGGTTTGTTTGATCCCCCTTTGTATGTATCCTGAAGTTAATATTTACATTTTAATTTTTTATAATGATTTTGGATCTTATTAATTGTGTGTGTGTGTGTGTGTGTGGTTGTTTGGTGAGTGCAGAAGTTTATAGCAACAAGCTATTGAGTTCCTCTCTCCACTAGCTTGATAGAGTGCAGTGATATTATTTCAACAGTGGATATCATTGTGCGCATTTTATGTTAGGAATGGAATGTAATGTGCACATTAACGTTTTGTAAAAAAGATGACCCTAACTTTTGTTGGGTATTTGGTGTTAAAATTACACAGGAATCCTACGAACTGATATGTATTTTTCAGTTCTTACAAATAATCTAAAAATAAAAAAATTACAATTGAACTGAAAAAATAAATTACAACTGAAAAATGAAAAGATTTTAGCCGAGACGAGTAAAACTCTTTCCGTAAGAAGAATACGCCCCGTGTGGCAGCAAACGGTTCAGGTAACTTCCCCAAAGATATAACGACAAACATCTTTAAATCTGTAGCACACCAGATTTACGAGCTCCGACGAACTGGAACGGAATTGAGAATTGACTACTTAGAAATAAAAGGAATATTCTTAAACAAATAAAAATATCACTTGGTTTTTCTGTTTTGATTGCAAACACTTATGAATCCATTTTGTTGTCCATAGCCAAAATGGACACAACGATAGAACGGAATGAAGTTAAAACTCTATTGTGTAAATGTCATTGTCTCGATGTACACTATGGAGGAATAGTTCAAGGCTTTATGTCCACTAGGCCGCCAGTGCATCCGATAATGTTTACTAAGAAAGGTTCAAAGCCAAAAGCTACCTTTTCTGATGCAATAGAGTTTTGTGAGGATTGAGCACAATAATCTATATATATATTTAATGAAACTTATGTGGGGGATTGTTAAAATAATTAAGTTTCATTAATTAATGTGGTCTCATCATTATATTAAATAATTTGGCAGCATGTCTATTTGCTGGAGGAATCTATTCCATCATATGGCCTCCAATTCAGGCATCATTTGGTGTAATAATTGTGTATGTAGGTGTTATATGGCCAGACTTTATTTCCTATTTCTCCCCTATAAATTGGCATTCAACCAATGTGTAAGTACACCGAAAAAGAAGATAGAAAGAGAGAAGAAAGAAAGAGAAAATATAACACCCCACTTTGATTTTAAAGAAATTCCGGACTTTCTAAAAATCAGAACAAATTTTTCGAATTCATTTTCGAAATCAAGGACATTAACCAACACAATTTACTTAGTCCAAGTCTTATCTGGACTCACGGGGATTCATAAACCCGATATTTCACAAGGTTTTCATTAACCTGATTCACACTTCAACATAATATTCCATATGAACAATTGAAACTTCATAAATCAAACACCATGATTATTCAAGGTTTCAAAAGGGTTTTCCAAATATTTTCAAACATCAAAACATAGTTCGAAAACAGTTTTCACATGTCCAAGACATAGAAAGGTTCATAACGACCATATTATTAAAGCGGAAGCAAAATAAAACAAATAATAGACCACCACTCGTCCTTCGTCCCGTCACCCGGCCACTGCTTAACCTGCATCCGTGAAGAGCAGGTGGGAATGAGCACAAATGATAAAGTAGTGCTCACTAATATGCATATAATAACATGTAAAGATGGTATGGTCGCAGCATGAATAATAAATCAATCATCATCATGTCTCATCTCCTAACAATCACAACAATAACTCACTCATGTGCACATCTATCATTAGCCGCGGAAAGGGGATGCATAAACCCTAACGACGGGAGTGCGTGCCACTGTAACGGACACGACCTTTCATTAGGTCTTAAGGAGACTTGCCTCGCAAGGGCAACCGTACCGTAACTCGACGGGGACAATCGTACCGACGGCCGTAACAGCTCACATCGGTAGGCTATATGGTTCACATTCATACATTGGTACCAACTAAACAATAAACAACACGTATGGCATAGACAATTTTATAAGTAAACCCACCTGGATAGCTCGGTAGAAAATTGCACACAAGAGCAAGTACGTAGGATGAGGCTCGACTCCTCAAATACTTACATTAAACGAGATAATTTATCAATAATTTATCTCACTGCTCAAATTTAACATAAAACCCATACTTAATAAAAATTAAGTCTTAAGGGTTTTAAGATTTTTCGTGGACTTGGAACTCTCTCATTTTTAAAAAATAAGGCTCGGAGGATAAAATTTGGAGTCTCGGGACATAAAATAATTTTTCCCTAATTTATATCACTTTGAAAATACTTTTAAAATTGAAATCAGTACTAAAACGGGCTTCTAGAACACAAAAATAGCTTAAAAGCCGAATTGGGCCGCATTGGGACATGTTTGAAATGCTGTTGGGCCAGAAAACTTGGCCCAAAGCTCACAAGGGCTGGGGCCACGTGGGCCAGAGGTGTGCTGGGGCGCGGGCTTGAGGGCCTGGATGCGGGCCTAATGCGGGCTTCTCAGCCCGCGCTGCTTCAAAGGGCAACAAAAAAATAGAACTGTCTAATACAAGATTCGAACCCACGACCTCATTGGTAGAATGAGAATACAACACCACTGCGCCACTTGCTTCGTTGAAATTGAAAATGAAAACTTTTGTTCTAATATTTAAACAAAGCCTGCGAATTTGAATCAAAAGAACAGAGGATGGAATTACATATCAGAGCTGAAAACATTTACGGCCTCACAGATTTTGCTAGGAAATCAATATGAATTTGACTAAGGTTCTACAGTTTCCGAAAATTCGAACAAGCCTAATTTCTTCAGAGTCCCAAACATTACGAAGATATTTTCAAAATAAAACAAATTTCAAAGTTTGAAAGTGTTGGAAGAACAAGTTTGCTCGGGACACAAAACGACAATTACACGGCTCGGAAAACAATAAAACGAGACTCCGAACTTAAAGGATTTTAACACAGCTACATAACGATATACACGTTTATGAAATCGAGAGTTCCAATCATTCCCGAAAATTCACGAATATACGGAATATATATACGAATATACAAATTAACAAATAAACCGAATCTTAAAAACCAACTTTCGATAGGCCGAACACAACATATCTATAACATGTGATATATGAAATCAACCGCAATAAAGAGGGCATTCGAATAAGTTACCCAACTTCGGGAAACTACGAGTTATCGGACGGGAAACGGGCCCGACAGCGGGTCGGACGATCGGCTTCGAAGCTCGAAGAATGGCTATTGCTC
>CACSLK010000984.1:3021284-3061570 GCA_902706635.1 Striga hermonthica
AGATATTGTGCTGGATCTTGTGTGAATCATCTTTCGAGTTGATAAATTGTTATCGTACGACTTAGGCTATCGCGTATAACCTCTTATCGGCTTTCATTGTGTCGACTCTTATTGACATTCACTCTTTTTCTTTTTGTGCTTTCCCTGAGTCGACTTTCTTTTTGTACTTTCCCTGAGTCGACTCTTATCGCCATGTCTGATCTTTGTCTTTGTTTCTTTTCCTTTTAGCTTCCAACTCCGGTTCTTCGCCCGACACCCTCGACAGATTGATCGACAGGGGCCTTGACCAAGCTGACTCAAGCTCAGTCAAGATTACCGGCTGTAGGATGGTTAACGTTTCACCCCCTTCATCGGGTACTTCGAACCCGAAGGTCGACTGGGCCGAATATGATCAAGCCTTGTTGGACGGTGGTCTAGTTGAGGTCTCAAAGAGTCCTCGAGGAAACTCTCCTCGTCTCGACTTGATTCCTCAAGGTATTCCCCTTCGGTTTTTAGATGTCCCTGTGTATAGTACCAGTCCTGTACCTGTATCCTTAGTTACACCTCTCGATCCTCGAAAGGTTGTTTCGATCGCTTGTACTTTGGCCAAATTAGCCACTTTAAATCCTTTTTCTTACGCCTCTGCCGCTCGAGTCGAGAGCTTTAGGCAGTTCAGCGGGCTCCCCTCCGATTGGGAGTTAGTTATTCCGGGTCCTGACGGCAACTTCGCCTGTCACCCCGAGGGTTGTCATACCTTCTTTGTTGACCAAGTTATTTTTGGCCTACGCTTTCCTATCCAAGCCGAGCTTTTGGAGATTAGTGACTTGTATAAAATCCCAATAAATCAGTTTTCTCCCAATGCTCTTTGTATCATGATTGCCTTCATCGTTGTTTCTCGTATAGTTCTTCATTCTTTCCCGGCCGAGTTTTTTCATTACTGTTATAGTTATCGGCTTCAAAAAGAAGCCCATTGTTTAATCCGTCGTCCTGGCGTTACTTTTCTTGATGATCTTTCTTCAAATGTACCCGAGTGGAAGTCGAAATTTGTCTTCATCCGACCTCCGGTCGGTGCTTATCCTTATACAAATAACTGGATAAGTACCAAAGTTAAACAGAATAAACGGCCTCGATCCGAGGACTTCGAAAGACTCTTAGCCGAGTTGAATAAATGTACTTATAGCGCTCGACGCATAATAAGAGACCGTGGGTTGGTCAATCATGCCCGAATCGTCTTATACGACGATCTTCCTCAGCTCGATGATCCTCGTAAGCTGTTCAGCATTTCTTACAATACCGAGTCGTCTCTTGTTTTCTTCTAACCTTTGCTCTTATTATTATTTTTCAGTTAATACACTCAAGCGCTTCGAGGTGAAAAAACCGCCCACTGCTCCTGTTCCACCCGGCAGATCTGGCGCACAGTCGGCTGCTACGACTCGAAAACGCAAGTCCTCGGGTCCGAGTGCTCGCAAGAGGCCTCAGGATGATCGCGCCCCTCCCTTGCTCCTTGGCGACCCTAAGCGTCGTAAGACCAATACGGGTAAAGAGAAGGTGGACGAGGGGAATGCTGCTTCCAAGCGGACGGAATCGTCCGTTACTTACAGGGATGCGTTGGTCAAGATGCCGTCTCGACTCTGGAATCATCCAGAACCGTATAAGGTGGCGGAATACCTTCACTCCGTGCTCCCCGAGGCCGACAAGGCTCGCGTCGAGGGGAACGAGTACGAGCGCTCCTGCTACGCTACCCAATGTCTGGTTCGGGTATGTACTTTGTTCTTAAGTGTTTATGCCTCGCGTATTTCTGCATTTCCTTATTTGTTTCTTTGTGTAGTTCATGGCGGCCGCTCTCCCTGGCCTCAAGGCCGGCACTCGACCCTCTACTTCCTCCAGTGAGACTCTTGAGGACAAGTGCGAGGCGCAGCGCAGGGAGATTGTGCAACTAAAGAAAGAGCTGGAGGATTCCAAAGCCCAGGTCAATAAGCTGAGAGCCGACAAGGCTTTTGCCGTTCACGAGAAGGAGAAGCTTCAGGCCGACCTCGAGAAGGCTCAGGAGGCGAACATGTACGAAGTGGACATCGGCATCGTTGAGGGCTGGAAATCATTCTTGAGGACTGGCATAGGCGCTGCCTTTGTTCGCGAGTATCGCAAGGAAGTCGTCAAGGCTTTCTGCAATTCTCCTGAGTTCCTTGACAAGCTCTGCCCCGCCGCCGTTCAATACTTCGATTATGCCTTCGATGCTTGGGAGGTTGCGGTTGCGGGTTCTGAGTTTGCTGGGAAACTCGACCGGGAGGCCCTGAAGCGTACACTTTCTGACCCTGACGGTTATGAGGGCGATCCGTCCCTTCCGGACGACTACCCCTGGTGGACGGGTCTTGAGGCAAAAGTCGTTCGGGAGGCTAAGCTAACTTACCAACTCGATGCTCCGCTGCCTTCTCCCGTCCAACCTATCGGGCCGAGTGATGGTGATCAGGTTGTGACCATTCTCGAGGAGAGCGATGAAGATGTCATAACTTAGTTGTATTTTCGAGGCTTATTGCCTTCAATTTGTCGTTTTATTTTTGTTCTCATCAGCCTAATTTTCCAACTTGTAAAGGTTGAGACGACTCTTGTAATGAAGAATTTTTTCTTTAAATATTATTCCTTGTTTTATCTTTGACTTAAGTCGTTACGTTCCTGGAACTTTGTTGTTCATGCTTTCCTCGAGTTTTTACTTGTAACTATACGATTGTAGATTTATCGACATTTCTTTTGCTCACACATTTCGTAGTCAGTGCTTCTGCAGTTGACGGGTTATATAAGATAACTTGTTGTTTGAGCTATCTTTCACAGTCGCGGGCTTTTATAGCCTCGCCGAGATTTCGCTCGAGGCACGCAACCTTTGTTGCTTGAGTCGACTTTTATAGTCGTGGGCTTTTTAGACTTGCCGAGATTTCGCTCGAGGCATGCAACTTTTGTTGCTTGAGTCGACTTTTATAGTCGTGGGCTTTTTAGCCTTGCCGAGATTTCGCTCGAGGCATGCAACTTTTGTTGCTTGAGTTGACTTTTGTAGTCGTCGTGGTTAGTCGGCTACATAGCCGTTTCGAAGAGCTCAGTTTATCAAACAATTGTATAAGAAAACAAATAAATATATAGGCATTTTTGAAGAGTACATTCAAAATCCATTTCATTACTGAATATGATTTGATCGTTGTTCAGTACAAAAAGCAATTTCGAGAACATTACTTAAGCATAAAAACGTTTGAGATGGGTAACATGCCAAGATCGCGGCAGCTGTCGTCCTTCTATATCTTCAAGTTCATATGCGCCTCTCTCGAGCACCTTGGTGACTGTGTATGGCCCTTCCCAGTTTGCTTCCAGCTTCCCGACGTGCTTCAGGGCATCGGCCCTCTTTAGTACGAGGTCTCCTACTTGAAATCGCCTGGTTCGCACTTTCTTATCAAAGGCTGCACGCATCTTTTGTTTGTACTCTACAGATCGTAACCAAGCCTCTCCGCGCACTTCCTCTATCATGTCGAGGGCTTCTTCCCTTAATTTATCGTTGCTTTCTTCTTCGTAGAACATTGACCTGTGCGAATCTAAACCAACCTCGATAGGCAATAAAGCATCCATCCCATACACCATATGAAAAGGTGATTGCCCAGTCGAACTCCTCGGGGTCGTCCTATAGGCCCATAAGACGCTCGGTAGCTCATCGACCCAAGCGCCAGATGCTTTATCCAATCTCTTTTTTAATCCTTGTAGGATGGTTCTATTTGTCACTTCGACTTGTCCGTTTGCTTGCGGGTGCGCGAAGGAAGCGAACCGCTGCTTAATCCCCATGTCGAGGCACCATGTTATAATCCGCTTTCCCTGGAATTGTGTTCCGTTATCTGAGATTAAGACCTTTGGTATCCCGAATCGACAGCAGATATTTTTGAACAAGAATTGTATCAGTTTGTCTTCGGTAATCTTGGCCAGAGGTTCTGCCTCCACCCATTTGCTGAAGTAGTCGACAGCGACTACCATGAACTTCCTTTGACCTGTTCCCATCGGTAGTGGTCCTACCAAGTCGATCCCCCATTGGGCGAAAGGGATTGGACAGTTGATAGTCGTCATTGCCTCGGCTGGGATATGGGGAATCTGACCATGGCGCTGACATCGATCGCATGCTTGTACCAGCTGTTCGGCCGCTTTTCGTATTCTAGGCCAATAATAGCCTGCTCGAAGAGCTTTGCCTGCTAGAGCTCGCGACCCTACATGCGACCCGCAACATCCTTCGTGGATCTCTCTCAAGACATGATCCCCTTCTTCTTCCGAGACACATTGCAGGTGGGGCCCAATCATCGATTTCTTATACAAGATTCCTTCGATTTCAAAGTATTTGCTCAAATATCGGGTCGTTTTCTCTACTTCTTGTTTGTCTCCTTCCTGTACTCGACCTTGTAATAGTTCACGAATTGCTTTTCTCCAATCTTGCTTCTCCTCGACCTCCATTGTTTCCTTTAGAGCGCTCCCCTCCAAATGCAGGGTGGTGATTTGATTTCCCATCTTTCCTTCATTTGAACTTGCCATCCTTGCGAGCCAATCGGCTCGCTTGTTTTCCTCTCGAGGCACTTGTGTTAGTTCAAATTTTTCCAAATTTTGTACCAAACTCTGGATCTCTTCGACATATTTCAACATTCGATCCTCCTTAATTTCGCAGTTCCCCAACACTTGCCCCACGACAAGCTGTGAGTCGGAATGTGCCACGATCTCCGTTGCCCCGCCTCCGATCGCCAGTTGGATCCCCTTGATCAAGGCTTCATATTCTGCTTCGTTATTCGAGGCTTTAAATCCCATTCTGATGGCGAAGTCAAGTTGCTCACCCTCGGGGGATACTAGGACGACTCCAATACCAGATCCCCTGGCTGACGAGGACCCGTCGACGTGCATCATCCATTTCTTGCTTTCTGTTTTGGTCCCTTCTTGATAAAGTCGGCTAGAGCCTGGGCCTTTATAGCCCGTCGGGGTTCATATTTGATGGAAAATTGGCTGATTTCGACCGCCCATTTTACGAGTCGACCTGACACGGTAGGTCGGCCCAATGTCTCACCGAGCTGGAAATTTGTCCTTACTATGATCACATGGTTCAGGAAATACGGCCTCAGTTTTCTGGCTGTGAGCACCAACGTTAGTGCGGCCTTCTCGACCTCAGAATACCTTGTTTCTGCACCTTGGAGCACTCGACTTGTATAATATATCGGTTGTTGAGCCCCTTCAGCTTCTCGCAATAACACCGAACTCAAAGAGAAAATTCCCACCGAGATATAGAGTACCAACTCGTCGCCCGGCTCTGGCTTTGTCAACAATGGTAGCTCGCTCAAAAATTCCTTCAGTTTTTCAAACGCCATCTGAGCCTCGTCACCCCACTGGAAAGCTTTTTTCTTGAGTAACTTGAAGAAAGGGAAGCTCCTTTCCGCCGCCCGGGCTATGAATCGACTTAGGCCTGCAATTCGACCTGTCAGGACTTGTACTTCTCTAATATTCTTTGGTGGGGTCATGTCGAGTATGGCTTGCACTTTATCCTTATTCACTTCAATGCCTCTTTCTGTTACAATATAGCCCAGGAATCGTCCTGCTTTCACTCTGAAGGCACATTTACTCGGATTCAGCTTCATCCCAAATGTTCTTAGTATCGTAAACGCTTCCCTTAAGTCCTCCACATGCGAGATCGAGGACCTACTTTTCACCAAGATGTCGTCCACGTAAACTTCCATATTTCGCCTGATTTGTGATTTGAACATTCGATCCATCAACCTTTGGTATGTTGCCCCTGCGTTCTTGAGTCCGAAAGGCATAACGACATAACAATACGTCCCTTTGCTCGTCACGAAGCTAACTTTGCTTTGATCCTCAGGTGCCAAAGGAATTTGGTGGTACCCCTGGGACGCGTCCATCATGCTTAGCAATTGACAACCAGCAGTAGAGTCGACCAGCTGGTCGATTCTCGGCAGGGGATAGTGGTCCTTCGGGTAAGCTAGATTTAAATCACGGAAATCAATACACATACGCCACTTGTTTAACGCTTTCCTCACCATCACCGTGTTCGATATCTATTCTGGGAATTGAATTTCTTTGATATGCTTGGCTTTCAACAGTTTGTCCACCTCGACTTCTATGGCTTTGTCGATTTCTGCGCCATGGTGTCTAAGCCGTTGCTTCACGGGCTTCTTCAGGGGGTCGACATTGAGCTTGTGCTCCATGACATCGGGATCGATTCCTGTTAGCTCTTCAGGGGAGAAAGCGAATATATCCCTGAATTCTTTCAGCAGCCCCACCAATTGTCGGCGCAACTCTTCTTCCAGCTCTCTCCCTATTTTCGTAGTCTGCTCCTCTCTCTCCCCGATTTGAATTTCCATTAATTCCCCATGTGGCTCGAGATCACCTTCCCTTCGTCTTTTTTCATTTGACACCAACTTTTTTCCTTCCTTCACCTTCGTTCGTTGGTTGGTCCTCACTGCAATCTGATAACAGGTTCTCGACAGCCTCTGGTCGCCTCGGGCCTCCCCCACCTTGTCTCCGACAGGGAATTTTAGCTTCATATGATAGGTTGACACCACCGCTTGGAATGCGTTGAGTGCTGGCCTTCCCAGAATCACATTATAAGCCGACTCGACGTCGACCACAACAAATCGCACCATTTTTACCTTCCTTAAGTCGCCTTCCCCGAGGACGACAGCGAGAGTAGTTTCCCCCAGGGGGGCGACTTCCGAGCCATTAAATCCAAAAAGTGAAGTGTGGAGAGGTGAGAGTTCAATGTCGAGTTCCATGCGTTTAAGGCAATCGAAAAAAATAACATTCACCGAGCTCCCTGTGTCGACAAAGATTCTCTGGACTTCGTAGCCCGATATCTGGGCTGTGACCATCAAGGCATCGTTATGAGGTCTCTCAACTGCTCCCACGTCTGCTGGTCCGAAGTTCATCACTGGACAATCCTCTTCGACCTGCTGCACTTCGGTTTTTCCATGATGCCCTCGAGCATATGCTTTTCTAGCCCGGTTTGAATCGCCATCAGTTGGCCCTCCAAATATCATATGAATTACTCCTCTTTTTTGAGGAAGCTCTTCCTTATCGGGTGTTCTCGCCCTCTTGTGAGGGCTTTTGCTCCTCTCCCTTCGTCGACTAGGTCGTTCTCGATCTTTATAAACGAACTCCTTCAGATGGCCTGCTTTGATTAGTCTCTCATTTCATTTTTCAAGTGCCGACATTCATCGGTGTTATGGCCGTAGTCTTTGTGAAATCGACAATACAGGTTACTTTTAGGTTTTGTCGGCCCGTCCTTTCTCGTTTGTGGCCACCTGACAACGTTGTCACAGATCTCTCTCTCCATAACCTCCAGTATCCTTGCACGCGAGGCCGACAGAGGGGTATATTGGGCTGTCCTCCACCCCCTTGGTCGCCCCTCTCTCTCGGCTCTTGGGGATCCTTTCCTTTCAGCTGTCGCGACATGCTTTTTGTCCTTCTTCTCGTCCCGAGGCTCAGTTTTTGGCTTAGCCGCTTGCAGAAAGTCGGCTTCGGCTTCCTCGACATTCATGTATTTGGCGCACCTTCCCAATACTTCATCGAACGTCCTCCCGGGCCGCTTCGCTAGGGAATTTCTGCACAATCCCGGGAGTAGCCCTCGAGTAAGTCCTCCCGACTTGATCTCCTCAGTGGCCGAGGGGACGTCGACACATGCCCTTGTGTACCTCGCCACGTAGTCCCTCAATGATTCCCCTTCCTTCTGCTGCATACCTATCAAAGTAAGGTACGACTTTTCTTGGGCTTTCACACTTGCGAATTGGTTCAGGAAACTCGAGCTAAATCCATCGAAATCTCTGACGGCCCCCGGGGGCAATTGATGAAACCAATCCTGCGCAGGCCCTCGCAGGGTCGCCAGGAATGCTCGACACTGAACTGGGTCGTTGTATCGGTGCAACACTGCCATGTTTTCGAAACTTCTAAGATGTCGGGAGGGATCAGTCGACCCGTCATACCAGATATTAAGCTCCCTGAACCCTTGAGGCAAGTCGGCATCTAGAATATGTTGTGAAAAAGGGTGTCCCCTCGAGCTTCCCGTCTTCCTTCCTTCGACCCGAGCCTGCAAGTCTCGGACCTGGGCTAACAGCTGCTCCAGCGTGTCGTTCCTGGCTTGTGGATTGACTGTTCTAACAGAGGACTCCTCCTCGTCTACCCTCCTGTTCTGCCTCTCATGCGATTGCGCCTGTTGTTCGCGTTCAGGAGGTTGCTGCTCGTTTTGAGGTTGTTCGATCCTAGCTTGGTCGATTCGGGGTTGCTCCACCCTGGGTTGTTCGACTGGTGTCTGTTTGATTTGGGCAGCCACAGCTTCGGCAATCATCCTATTCATCTCGCCCCGTGTTATGATCAACATTTTCTCCTCACCTTGGGGCGGCAGCCTCTGTCCTGGCTCGGGCGGTCCAGGCTGCTTTCCCAGACTTAGGAGTGTTTCGATCGAATCACGACCGTTAACTTCTCCGCTCGTGCTCCTCACGAGACTGGTCTCCCCTTGAGTGAGCACTGGGATCTTGACTCCTGGTGGGGTGATGGGCGTTTCTTCCCCCGTACGCCCTCCTGACGGCGCGTGTGCCCCAAATGGTGGGAAACCAAACACTGGGAGTGGCGGTCTGAGGTTGGGAATCGGCGGGGGTCGCTTGTCCGTCCACGCCGCCCTGAAATCTTCGTTCAAGTTCTTCTGTGGTCCTTCCTTGTCGGCCATCGGTAACAGATCCAAACTAGGTGCAAAGCTCTTACTTTCTTCAAGAACTCCCCACAGACGGCGCCAAAATGATGGGTCTCTTCTCAGATCTAGAACGGTTCAGTGGGAAAACGTCCGGATCTGGGATGAACCGGTGTGAATGAGCTTAGATCTGATGTGATGGCGTTCGAACCGTTGTTGAGCCGCAAGAACACCTGCAAGAACTCAACGCCGGAGGGGTTTCCGGCGTAGAGCCTCGGACGCTCAAGTCAGTATGTGAAAGAGATCAGGAGAGCTGCTATGAGAGCAGCAGCAGTAATGAAAGAATATGGAACGAATGGGAGTTAGGGTTTTGGGATTACCTCAGTCCTTTATATAGAAGTGTAATATTTACCTGAAGTCCTCAAAGTGCCCCGGCCGACTTACTAGAAATGTCCAGAATACCCTGGTCGGTTCGTATTCTGCCTACTTCCTAGTCAGCATCTAGATCCTTCCTTGGCTTCCTTTTTATCCTTAACTCTTCCTCCATGCGCTGAGGTGTGTCAAAGCTATCGAGAACCACGAACCGCAAGACTTCTTCAGTCGACCCGAGATACTGAGTCGAGTCGTCTGGACCATATTCAACCGTTAGTGGACCCTGATACGTCCGACCGTTGTCTTGCCAGAGGTCGACTTATTCTAGTCGACGAGTGTACGTCGACTCGGTCGAGAGCCGGGATTCTTGACTGTGTATCGTGGAACCTTACTGGAGGAGTCGACTAAGTTGAAGTCGACTCGATAGCTTCGGACCATGATGATATGAACCGTTATGAGCCAGTGTGGCTATATCAATAATAATAATAATAATAATAATAATAATAATAATAATAATAATAATAATAATAATAATAATAATAATAATAATAATAATAATAATGAGCAATAATAATGGCAATAATAAAACAATAAATATCTCAAATAATTCTAATTCAAACGGGGCGTTACAGTCTACCCGCCTTACAAAGAATTCCTTCCTCGGAATTCGAAAATAAAACTAGAAAGCGATAAAATACAAAGGAGAACTCAGAACTCAAAGTTCGGATAACGCCTCCTAATATCGTCCTCCCTCTCCCAAGTCGATTCAGTCTCATCGTGTCGGCTCCACTGCACCTTCACTAAGCTCACTGCCCGGTTCCTCAGCTGGTGGACCTTCCGGTCCAAAATGACTGTCGGTACCTCCTCGTAGGTAAGGTCTCGCTCGACCTGCAGCTCGCCGAAGTCCACCACATGATCGGGGTTATGCACATATCTCCGAAGCATCGAGACATGGAACACATCGTGCACTCCCGACAAGTCTGGTGGTAAAGCCAGCCGATACGCCAAGTTCCCGACTCGGTCGAGGATCTCAAATGGCCCGATATAGCGAGGTCTAAGTTTCCCCTTCTTCCCGAAGCGAATCACACCTCTCATGGGTGAGACCTTCAAGAAGACATGATCTCCCACTGCTAAACATGCTCTTGCCTCTCCCGGTCGGCATAGACCTTCTGCCTCTCCTGGGCAGATCTGATAGTCTTCCGGATCTCCTCAACGGTCGCTGCAGTACTCTGGACAAAATCCGGACCTGTAATCCTCCTCTCTCCAACCTCATCCCAATACAAAGGGGTCCGGACCTTACGTCCGTATAAAGCCTCGTACGGGACCATCTTGATCGAAGAGTGGTAGCTGTTGTTGTAGGTCAGCTCGACTAGCGGAAGAGCATACTCCCAAGCCAAGCTTCGGTCCAAGACCACAGCCCTCAATATATCCTCCAAGTACTGGATCACACGCTCCGACTGACCATCTGTCTCGGGGTGGAAGGCTGTACTGAACTCCAACCTCGTCCCCATGGCTCGATGCAACGTCTTCCAGAACTGGGATGTGAACTTGGCATCTCGATCCGAAACAATCTCCACGGGCACCCCATGAAGCTTAACAATGTCCTTGACGAACAATTCGGCGTAATCACTCGCCTTCATGGTCGTCCGGACTGGCAGAAAATGGGCAGACTTCGTAGGCGATCCACTATCACCCAAATCGAATCATACCCGCTCTTCGATCTCGACAATCCTACTAGGAAATCCATGGTGATGCACTCCCACTTCTACATGGGAACCTCGAGGGGCTGCAATAACCCTCTCGGTTTCTGGCGCTCAGCCTTCACTTGCTGACACACCAGGCATCCATCCACGAACTTCGCTACCTGCCTCTTCATGCCTCGCCACCAGAAAGACTTCCTCAGATCCTGATACATCTTCGTGCTACCAGGATGGATGGTGTACGGGGCACTATGGGCCTCCCTCAAAATCTCTCTCCGCAGTTCCCACACCCTCGGAACACAAAGTCTACCCTCGAAGACCAAGGCTCCATCGAATGCGACTGCGAAACCACCAACTCTACCAGCTGCTGACAACTCCCTCATACGGCATAAGAATCGGTCATTCGGTTTCTCGGCGACTATCCTCTTTCGAAGAGTCGGTCCCAGAACCAAAGAGGCCAATACGCCCCCGGCTGTCGAAGTCGACTCCACTGCCTCCAGCTGTAATCGCTCGAACTCCCGAAGAAGAACATCCTGCCTGGTGAACAAGCAAGACAGCTGGCCATAACTCCTCCGGCTAAGGGCATCGGCTACTACGTTAGCTTTCCCAGGATGATAGCTAATGGTGCAGTCGTAGTCCTTGACCAGCTCCAACCATCTACGCTGTCTCATGTTCAGCTCCTTCTGAGTGAATATGTACTTTAAGCTCTTGTGGTCGGTAAAGATCTCACACTTGCCTCCATAGAGATAGTGCCGCCAAATCTTCAGGGCGTGGACAACTGCAGCTAACTCGAGATCATGAGTGGGGTAGTTCTGCTCGTGAGGCTTCAGCTGCCTCGAAGCATAGGCCACGACTTTCCCCTGTTGCATAAGGACACATCCCAAACCCATCTTCGAAGCATCACTATAGATGGTGAACTCCAAAGTAGGGTCGGGTATAGATAGGACAGGCGCGGTAGTGAATCTCCTCTTCAACTCCTGGAAACTCTCCTCGCACTGAGGACTCCAATCGAACCTCACGGCCTTCTTCGTAAGGTTGGTCAGCGGTTGGGCTATCTTCGAGAAGCCCTCGATAAATCTCCTGTAGTATCCTGCTAACCCCAGGAAACTACGAACATCCGCTGCACTTCTCGGCGTATCCCACTTGCTCACTGCCTCAATCTTGTTGGGATCCACCTCAATGCCTCGAGCTGTCACAATGTGGCCAAGGAATGCCACGCGGTTCAGCCAGAACTCGCACTTCGAGAACTTAGCATACAACTTCTCGCGTCGAAGAGTCTCCAGCACAATCCTCAGATGCTCCTTATGCTGATCGATATCTCGGGAATAGACCAGAATGTCGTCGATGAACACAATGACGAACTGGTCCAGGAAAGAATGAAAGACCCTATTCATAAGGTCCATGAAAACGGCCGGGGCATTGCTGAGTCCGAACGGCATGACTACGAACTCATAGTGGCCATAGCGGGTACGGAAAGCAGTCTTGGAAATATCCGACTCCCGGATCTTCAACTGATGATAGCCAGAACGCAAATCAATCTTTGAGAAGACGCTAACTCCTATCAGCTGGTCGAAAAGGTCCTCAATACGGGGAAGGGGGTACTTGTTCTTGACTGTAAGGGCATTCAACTCCCGGTAGTCAATGCACATGCGCATAGATCCGTCTTTCTTCTTCACGAATAGGACGGGCGCACCCCACGGTGAGACACTCGGACGAATGAAACCAAGCTTGAGCAACTCCTGGATCTGGGCTTTGAGCTCTTGAAGCTCCTTCGGCGCCATACGGTAAGGGGACTTAGAAACGGGGCCGGCTCCTGGAATTAGGTCAATGGTGAACTCCACCTAGCGGTCGGACGGTCCTCCGGGTAAGTTATCAGGAAAGACATCGAGGTACTCGCAAACAATAGATACTCTCTCGGGCACCCGCTCATCAACAACGTCGGATACCATGGAAACAAGATAGCCTTGACAGCTACCCTTGGAAAGGCTCTTCCTAGCTTGCATAGAAGAGATGACCCGAGGCACAGTCCTCAAACTCACCCCAAAGAACACAACAGGCTGATCGGAAACAGGATAGAGGGTGACTTTGTGCTCCTGGCACTGGATATCGGCTCGGTAACGGGTGAGCCAGTCCATGCCTAAGATCACGTCAAAGTCTCGCATATAAATTACATAGACGTCGGCCTCCAGAACTCGACCACCAATACAGATAAGAAGATTGCGAACCACTGAATCTGAGATAATAATTTTTCCCGAGGCTAAACTAACCTCGAGAGGATCACAAGCATGCACGGTGCCAATAGATAAGGCCTCCAAACAACGAGATGAGATAAACGAATGGGTAGCACCAGTATCACATAAGGCAAAAACGGGCACATAGGATATCGAAAGCATTCCGGACATGGTACCTGCATTGCGAGCGGCCTCATCATGGGTAATGGTGTAGACTCGGGCCTGACCCCCAGCCCTCTGCTGGAAAGGTGGGGGCTGCTGATGCTGCTGATGAGGTGGCGGTGGGGGAAGCTGCTGCTGACGCTGCTGGGCAAAGGGCTGCTGATGTTGCTGTCTCTTCGGTTCGGTGCAGACACTGGCATAGTGACCCGGACGGTTGCAGTTGTAACAAGCTCGCTGGTCTACTAAGCACTCTCCGGTGTGGAACCTGCCGCATTTAGGGCACCTCGGCTGTTGACCCTGAGTGGGTCGGTCGTCACGTCTGCCAAAGTTTCCGTTCTTTCCCTTCTTCTTGTTCTGATACTCGGACTTCCTCTTGCCTGAACTAGAGCCGGGTGGCACAGATAAGATGGGCTGAGCATGCTGGACAACGGTCTGAGATGGCTGGGAGGCATGATAATAAGAAGGAACTGGAGCTATCGGAATGAGACAACTCTCTACCTCCTGAGCCCGACTAACAGTGTCGGCGAAAGACATCGGCCCGTGACTTCCCACCAGTTCACGGATTCTCTGGTTGAGCCCCTTGAGAAACTTGCGGGCCTTCTTAGCATCAGTATTCACTGCGTCGCCCGCAAAAAGGCACATGCGGGTGAAGGTACGGATATACTCGTCCACTGTGGAGCTGCCCTGCTGCAAGTGGTAGAACTCATGCTCCATCCTATCCCAAAATCTCTGGGGAAGGAACTTGCTGTGCACCATCACTTTCATTTGCTCCCAAGTGAGAGCATGAAGCTCCGCCTCTGGCCTCCGGGCCCAGTGGTCAATCCACCAGTCAGAGGCGTCCTCCTTCATCTGATAAGCTGCTAGGGACACTCGTTGGCGGTCAGGGAGGGGAAGTACCGCAAAAATCTTATCCAGCTCTTTCAT
The DNA here is from genome assembly GCA_902706635.1 of Striga hermonthica. NCBI lineage: Eukaryota > Viridiplantae > Streptophyta > Magnoliopsida > Lamiales > Orobanchaceae > Striga > Striga hermonthica. Next base: position 3,035,345 of record CACSLK010000984.1, read on the forward strand.
CCACTCCAGCACCGTTGTGGGGTTCTCAGTCCCCGCAAAAGTGGGTGCATGCATCCTCTGAAACTGGACGATAAGCTGAGTGAGGTCCATGGCCAGAGGGGCCTGATGATGACGACGAGGCGGGGAAGGAGTCGGGGATGCCTGACGGTTACGGTTGTTGTTGCGAGTATTCATACTTCTACACTGAATAAGCTGAACAAAGTTTAGCACAAAAACAAACAAAATAATCAATACTTATAGAAGTCTAGAGTTCGCCAATAAACACTAGAGTTCGATTAAATCAAGGTGGATAGGTCCTAAGCCCCAAAAATAACAATTACCTCACAAGTAGTTTCATTACCACATGTGTCCCATTTACATATCAAGTATTTTCATTAATACTTAAATCAAACATACCTTAAGCAGCGTGGAGTGACGGAGACGAGTGGTCATAACACAAGGTCTAAACACATAATCACATATGTGCCAGTCTACAGAAACGCAGACTGGCTCTGATACCAAACTGTAACACCCCACTTTGATTTTAAAGAAATTCCGGACTTTCTAAAAATCAGAACAAATTTTTCGAATTCATTTTCGAAATCAAGGGCATTAACCAACACAATTTACTTAGTTCAAGTTTTATCTGGACTCACGGGGATTCATAAACCCGATTTTTCATAAGGTTTTCATTAACCTGATTCACACTTCAACATAATATTCCATATGAACAATTGAAACTTCATAAATCAAACACCATGATTATTCAAGGTTTCAAAAGGGTATTCCAAATATTTTCAAACATCAAAACATAGTTCGAAAACAGTTTTCACATGTCCAAGACATAGAAAGGTTCATAACGACCATATTATTAAAGCGGAAGAAAAATAAAACAAATAATAGACCACCACTCGTCCTTCGTCCCGTCACCCGGCCACTGCTTAACCTGCATCCGTGAAGAGCAGGTGGGAATGAGCACAAATGATAAAGTAGTGCTCACTACTATGTACATAATAAAATGTAAAGATGGTATGGTCGCAGCATGAATATAAATCAATCATCATCATGTCTCATCTCCTAACAATCACAACAATAACTCACTCATGTGCACATCTATCATTAGCCGCGGAAAGGGGATGCATAAACCCTAACGACGGGAGTGCGTGCCACTGTAACGGACACGGCCTTTCATTAGGTCTTAAGGAGACTTGCCTCGCAAGGGCAACCGTACCGTAACTCGACGGGGACAACCGTACCGACGGCCGTAACAGCTCACATCGGTAGGCTACATGGTTCACATTCATACATTGGTCATACCAACTAAACAATAAACAACACGTATGGCATAGACAATTTTATAAGTAAACCCACCTGGATAGCTCGGTAGAAAATTGCACACAAGAGCAAGTACGTAGGATGAGGCTCGACTCCTCAAACACCTACATTTAAGCGAGATAATTTATCAATAATTTATCTCACTATTCAAATTTAACATAAAACCCATACTTAATAAAAATTAAGTCTTAAGGGTTTTAATCGGATTTTTCGTGGACTTGGAACTCTCTTATTTTTAAAAGAATAAGATTCGGAGTACAAAATGGAGTCTCGGGACTTAAAATAATTTTTCCCAAAATTTATTATTTTTAAAATATTTTTAAAATTAAAATCGATGGAAAAAACGGGTTTCCAGAACTCAAATGGGTCAAAAGGGCCGCACTTGGGCCATTGAATAAAACTGCTGCAAATTGCATGGAATTTGGGCCGAAACATGGCCTGGCCCAATGGCTAAAGGTTGCTGGCCAGCTCGGGTTGCTCACGGGCTCGCGGGCCAGATTTGTTGATAGGCGAATCGGGCCGAGCGCGGGCCAATTGCGGGCTGTAAAGCCCGCGCGCCTGGAAGGCTCATACTATAAAAAAAAAATATATATAGATGTCCATACCAAGATTCGAACCATGGACATCTGGCTAGAAATTGGGCAAAGTAGCCGCTGAACTACATGATTGTTTGCGAAATGTACTGAAACCACAACTTACTTAACAGAAAATGAAACCTCTGAATTTTTAAAATGCCCAGAAACCAAACAACAGAGAACCAGTAACAGGTTCTTGGAAAAGTTACAGAGGCTGCCAACATGCTATCTGCTGAACGAAATTTGACCGAACTTGTGACGACATATCAAACGACATTCGGGTTTTCGAGAGATTATAACGTTATCGAACATACCAAATTTTCAGACTTCAAAAGATTTTATAAAATGGTTTTTGGCTCGGAAACGAAACAACCATATATAAAACAAAATGAACGACCAGGGTTCGAACGACCCAAACAACCTTACGACGACTCGAAACAACAAAACGAGACTCCGAACTTATGCGCATTTCTCACAGTAACACAACGGTATTGACGTTTATGAAATCGAGAGTTCCAATCACTTCCGAAAATCCACAAATAAACGAAATATACACACAACAATTAAATGAACTAAAAGAAATCCGACTTCAAATCAACTTTCGGTAAACCGAACACATCATATATATAACGTGTAATATATGAAAACGACCGTATTAACGAGAGGATTAGAATAAGTTAACCGACTTCGGGAAACTACGAATTATTGAACAGGAAACGGGCCAAACAACGGGACAACCGATGGCTTTGGGACTTGTAACCTTCCAAGACTGTTTTGGGGCTGCTGGACGGGACCGGTGTAGCTGTTCGCGAGTGGAGAACAATGCTAACCTCGACGACGACCGTTTACTGATGATGGACGGACGAACGGCGATGGGCTCCTCGGCTATGGCGGACACGGGGAGGACGCCGGCGAATTGGGGTTGTTCGCAGGCTCGCCTGCGAACAAGGTGGTCGTGCGGAGAGGATGATGGTCACCGGGAGAAGATGTTGCTCGGAGAGTTCCGCTACTGGAAGGCCTCGCCGGAATTTGCAGGTTCTCAATTTTTTTTTTTTAAGGGTCTTATGCAGGTGAGGGAAGGAGAACGTGCACTTAAGAATCGCAAAAAATTTCTGATCCGTTGGGGGAGAACGACTCAGTCGCACAACGGGGAAGAAGGAACGAATTTCATTATCCTTTGGGCTTAAGCAATAATTAGAATTTGGGCCCAAGTAAAATAAGAAAATGGGCCATCAATATTAATATCATTTGGGCTGAACATTTAATTCTAAAAATTGGGCTGGAAGGAAAAAAATGCGATAACAAGAATTAAAAATAAAATCGGACATTATATATATATTTATAATACACGCAATGTATATATTTATAATAATAATAGGAATTTAGAACAATTAGACAATTAATCACAAATAAATAATAATAATAATAATAATAATAATAATAATAATAATAATAATAATAATAATAATAATAATAATAATAATAATAATAATAATAATGATAATAATAATAATAATAATAATAATAATAATAATGAGCAATAATAATGGCAATAATAAACCAATAAATATCTCAAATAATTCTAATTCAAACGGGGCGTTACAGAAAAAAGAAAGAAAAGATAAATTTATGTCCAAATATCGGATATAAAAATATTGAAGCGGTTCACACTTCACACTTATATAGGTGACCTCCCTATCAAGAGTATCATGTCTTACTCCACCTTTACAAGGTTAGAGATTCATTAAAAGTCCATATGACTTACCCTCACCACAATCAACAGGTAATCTTGCACTTGGAGTGCTCTAGGGAATAGCTTTGGACATTCATATGTTCCAAGTGCTCAACTGAATTTTCATAGCTTAGTTTTCCATTTGAACCAAGTTCGTGGGATCTCCACTCAGCATAGTAGGGTTACCACTATGATCATTCTTTACATTGTGGATTTTTAAGCCCATTCCCTCTAATAAAACTTCCAATTGATCTCTATTCAATCCTTTCGTCAAAGGATCAGCCAAATTTTCCTTAGACTTCACATAGTCAATGGAAATAATACCATTTGTGATCAATTGGCGTACGGTATTATGTCTACGACGTATATGTCTAGACTTACCGTTATACAAGTTGCTTTGCGCCCTACCTATAGCAACTTGGCTATCTAGTGAATCATCACAGGCGGCGAAGTCTTATCCCAACATGGAATATCAGATAAAAAGTTTCTAAGCCACTCGACTTCTTCACCAACTTTATCTAAAGCGATGAACTCCGACTCCATCGTTGACCGAGCTATACACGTTTGTTTGTGGATTTCCACGAAACTGCACCTCCTCCAATACAGAAAACATATCCGCTAGTGGAGCGACAATCTCTCGAATCTGATATCCAGCTTGCATCACAGTACCCTTCAAGTACGGCTGCATATCTCGAGTATTTTAGCCTGTATTCAAGGGTATACCTCAAGTACTTAAGTACCCTTCTCAAAGCATTCCAGTGTTCATGACTGGGATTGCTCGTAAATCTCCTCAACTTATTCACCGGATAGGCCAGGTCTGGTCGTGTACAATTCATCAAGTACATCAGACTTCCTATTATCCGTGAATATTCCAACTGAGCCACTGGTTGACCTTTATTGATTACCAGATTTATACTGAGATCAAGGGGTGTCTTACACATATGCCTAGACTGTGCACCATCATAGGTATCAAAATTCTTGAGCACTTTCTCTACATAATGAGATTGTGACAAGACAATTCCATCTTGGGTTCTGATAATTCTTATTCCAAGAATAACATCAGCCAAACCCATATCTTTCATGTCAAAATTTCTTTTCAACATTCTTTTCATATCCATGATACTTCATGGCTACTCTCCATGATCAACATATCGTCTACATATAGACATACAATCACAAATGTATTTGATGTACTCTTGACATAAACACATTTGTCACATTCGTTGATTTTGAACTCATTTGACAACATCACTTCATCAAATTTCAAATGCTATTGTTTCGGAGCTTGTTTCAGTCCTTACAATGATTTAATTAATCTACACACCTTTTTCTCTTGTCATGGTGCAACAAACCCTTCAGGTTGTTCTATGTATATTTCTTCTTCCAATTCAACATTCAAAAATGTCGTCTTGACATCCATTTGGTGAATCTCAAGATTGTACAAAGCAGCAATCGAGAGAAGCACTCTTATCGACGCTTAACGCGTAACTAGTGAATAGGTATCAAGGAAATCATACCCTTCCTTTTGTTTAAAGCCTTTGACCACCAAACGTGCTTTAAACTTGTCAATCGATCCATCAGCTTTATATTTCTTCTTTAGGATCCACTTGCATCCTAAAGGTTTACAACCATCAGGGAGATCAACCAACTCCCAAGTGTGATTTTGCATAATGGACTCAATTTCACTATTTATAGTTTCTTCCCAGAGTGGTCCATCTGGTCTGGACAGAGCTTCCTTAACGGAACTCGATTCATCGTCCAACATGTACGTAATAAAATTAGGTCCAAACGTTTTAGTCATTTTTTACCCTTTTACTACGTCTTGGTTCTTCATCTGTACTCTCTGGTACAGAACCACTAGTTGTTTCATATGTTCGTTTATTAGAACTAGATTTTGCCCTTTCCTTCAAAGGAAAAATATTCTCAAAGAATATAGCATTCCTCGACTCAATCGTGGTACCCACAGATACCTCTGGATTTTCTGATTTATGTACCAGAAATCTATATGTTGTACTATTGTACGCATATCCAATAAATACACAACCGACTGTCTTTGGTCCGATTTTCACTTGTTTAGGTTCAGGTACTGAAACCTTAGCCAAACACCCCCACACTTTCAGGTATTTATAAGATGGCTTACGGTTTTTCTACATTTTGTAAGGAGTCTCATCTTTCCCTTTATGTGGTATTTTGTTCGGGATGTGATTTTCTGTTAAAACAGCTTCCCCCCACATGTTCTGTGGTAATCTTGAATTAATCAACATGACATTCATCATTTCTTTTAAAGTTCGGTTTTTGCGTTCAGCAACACCGTTCGACTTCGGAGAATATGGGGCTGTCGTTTGATGAATTAAGCCATATTCAGAACATATTTGTTCAAAAGGAGCTACATACTCTCCACTCCTATCACTTCGAATTATTTTAATCCTTTTGCCGAGTTGATTTTCAACTTCGGTCTTATAGACTTTAAATGCTTCCACAGCTTCATCTTTGCTTCTTAACAAATATAAGTAGCAAAACCTTGTGCAATCATCGATAAAAGTAATAAGATACTTTTTACCCGTTCTTTGTTTGCACACTTTTCATATCACATACATCAGTATGGATCAAGCCTAATGGTTCAGTACTCCTTTCCACCGAGTGAAAAGGTAACTTAGCCATTTTTGCTTCAATACAAATTTCACATTTCTTATGTGATTCGATTTTAGAATTAGGAATTAATTCTAAATTTATCAACCGTTTAATTGCATTTAGATTTACATGTCCCAGTCTAATATGCCATAAGTCAGAGCACTCGACAGTATAAACAGAAATAGGCTTTTCATTATCATTAGAACGGTTACACGGCTTACAACCATTACATTCATTTTGAATAGTCCCTTGTCGAGATAGCCACGACCAAGAAATCTTTCAAACTTACTAAGAATAAACTTTTTAGCATCAAGCACTAGCTTAAATCCATGCTCAACAATAAGAGACTCGGAGACCAAATTCTTGCGGATGTCTGGGACATGCAGAACATTCTTAAGCTTCAACTCCTTTCCAGATGTTAGCTTCAGCGCCACAGTGCCCACTCCACCCACATTAGACGTAGAGGAGTTTCTCATGTGAAGTTTCTGACCGGTAGCAGGAGTGTATTCAAACACCTCCTTGTCGGAACACACATGACGAGTGGCACCAGTATCTATATACCACTCCCTTGGGTTATCCACCAAATTGGCTTCAAACACCACATCGGACATATCAAAGTCGGTCAATTCACCTGGCACATGGCCGTGTTCAGCAACAAATGCACTCTGTTGCGCCTTATTTTGCCCAGCCTTTTTGGGCTTTCTACAATCCTTAGCCATATGGTTTGGCTTTCCACAGTTGTAGCACATGCCGGTAAACTTCCAAGTTTTGGCTGGCTGCTTTCCCTTGTTCTGGGTCTTCCTCTTGCTCGAGTTGTCTTGGTCCAGCAAGTTGGCACGAGCTTCCATCATCGGGACTTTCCCTGATGACTTCTGGTTGTCCTCCTCGATACGAAGACGAACCACCAAGTCTTCAAGACTCATCTCCTTTCTTTTGTGTTTGAGATAGTTCTTGAAGTCCTTCCAGCCTGGCGGCAGCTTCTCGATCACAACCGCTACTTGGAATGACTCGCTCAAAGTCATCCCTTCAGCATGGATATCATGCAAGATTAGCTGGAACTCTTGCACTTGTGACACGACAGTCTTTGTGTCAACCATCTTGAAATCAAGAAATTTGCCGACGACGAATTTCTTCGCCCCGGCATCCTCAGTCTTGTATTTTTTCTCCAAAGTAGCCCAAAGCTCTTTGGTAGAACCAACCAAGTTGTACACATTATACAACTCGTTACTAAGCCCGTTCAGGAGATAGTTACGGCAAAGGTAATCACCTTGCCCCCAAGCATCGTACACAGCGCGTAGTTCAGCATGGGTCTCATTTTCAGCAATGACCGGAGGGTCGTTCTTCAGGTATTTTACCAAACCCAAAGTGGTGGTAAAAAGGGTCGTCCTTATAGGTATTTTACCAACTCTTTCTGTAAGAAGAATACGCCCCGTGTGGCAGCTAACGGTTCAGGCGTAACTTCCTCAAAGATACAATGACAAACGTCTCTAAATCTGTAGCACACCAGATTTACGATCTCCGGCGATCTGGAACGAAATTGAGAATTGAGTACTTAGAAATAAAATGAATATTCTTAAACAAATAAAAATATTACTTGTTTTTTCTCTTTTGATATTTTTATATCCGATATTTGGACATAAATCTATCTTTTCTTTTTTTATTTCTCTTTCTTTCTTCTCTCTTTCTTTCCTTTTTTTCGGTGTACTTACACATTGGCTGAATGCCAATTTATAGGGGAGAAATAGGAAATGGGTGATGCTACATAGCCACCCTCCATTACAACATGATTTACAACCATGTGTAATGGAGGCATTGAAAAAAGTGCATTATTGCATTTTTTAATGCCTCCATTACACATAGTTGTAAACCATGTAGTAATGGAGGGTGGCAAAGTAGCAAAATCCATAGGAAATAAGGCCTGGCCATATAACACATACATACACAATTATTACACCAAATGATGCCTGAATTGGTGGCCATATGCACGTGCGATGCACGTGGCGACGATTTTTTTTTTTTTGGTCGATTAAGTTTAATAAGATTAATTAACAAAATAAATGTTGAACAAACTCGCAATGTGTTTTATTTTAATAACATATTGATGTTGTAACATAAAAAAATTTAAATAACATATTACAACCTCAACAAAAACTCGTTGAAGGTAATACATCAATAGTATTGCAAAATTCTTCTTAAATAATTTGACAAAATGTCTGCTTTATTCAACAATTAGAAATATTTTAGCCTAACATATAGTCAACTTCATGATTGTATGATCATTATAAAGTATTACTACTAACAGTTTATAAATATCTATTTGAAATAACAAACAGTTTCATTAAAATTATTGATATTTTTTAATCATTGTATAAACTACTACATTACTCTCTCTCTCTCTCTCTCTCTCTCTCTCTCTCTCTCTCTCTCTCTCTCTCTCTCTCTCTCTCTCTCTCCAAATCAACAAATTAGTACATACCAAATGGGGTGAGAACGAATTTCATCTTCAAATATTCCAAAATCATGTACTCCAAAGGCGCTAAATTATTTTTTGAAATCATCACATTACAAGATGGTGAATATTCCAATATCATGTACTCTAAAGTAATTGCGCATATGTTCGAGCACAATTAAGATGGTGAATATTCCTATAAAAAAGTGACAACTTATTCAAACATTAAAAAATATTTTAATTAGAATCAAATATTCCGTTTTCATGTTATCTATTTGAAAGATACACGAAATACATAACCTATTATTTACAAATCATTGAATATTTTGATTGTTGCAATGATTTTAGAGTTGTTTATCATAATACTTTCATATTCGTTCGAATTTGAAATATTTATTTCTAATAGCTTATTTAATTTATTTATTGTCCATCTTTTCATACATAATTCTTTGAAAACTCAGGATAAAGATCCTTTCTTAATTGTTCAATAATAATAATAGTAATAACAAAAAAAAAAAAAAAAAGAAACAATGAGAAAATATTGATATTTCAGATGAGAAGGATTTCAATTTTATCATACTATAATACTCTTAGTCATCTGTGAACTTTATTATAATAAAGTCGTTATTAAAGTTTATGGTCTATATTATGATATATGGAATAATTATTTATGAGAACTAATTTCTTATATAAAACATATATTTAAATGCTAAAAACAAAAAAATTAGTAATTTTAAAATATTTTTTTTTTTTGATATTGGGTTTCATACTTTTCAAAGAAAAACAAAACTTTTTCTTTTCCTCGTTGCATTATTATTGTTTTATTTGTTTTTTATTTCATTCACAAATAATATTTTATTTGTTGAAAGAATTAGAGCACATTTATATGCATTGTGTTTTTCTTTTACGTGTTTGATAGTAATAATATATTTGATAATAATTTACATTTTAATTGTTTATAAGATTAAAAGGTTTTGGAATTTTATTTTCATTGTTTGATGAATTATTAAGTAACTAAGTCATTTTCATATTCTAAAAAAATATATTTTACATCTTTTATGGTGTTCCCCTTCAAGCAGTAATTGAATAATAATTTAAATACAACTCATTTATTTTTTTTCTTTTAATTCGCATAGTTAATATTGATAATAGTTGTATGTTTACATCCATTTTCCATCTTTTCTTAGTATAAATATTTCAAGTCTATATAAGAAAAATATACCTCAAGTTTATCTAATATTATTTTATACTTAATAAAACTGAGTTAACATGGATTTATAATTTATTTTATAAGATACTTTTAGGTCCATTTATTGTCTTAAATTGGTATTGATATATATATATATATATATATATATATATATATATTATTTTATATCGAAAGAAATAATTATATTATTTTTATTTTTTCACAATACATTAGTCATATCAAACATCATTGAAAAGAAATGATGTGATATATTACATATAAAAGGGTAATAAATAAAAATATATTAATTATTTTAAAATTGATAAATTTAATAATAAAAAGTAAATAAATTTTTAACTAAAAAAATGAATACTAACATAATGATTTATGATACAAAAAAATATATATTTTGTTATAAATGTGCATCTTATGTATGTTTTATTGTTTTACATTTATCATTCGTCAACTCCAATTGATATAGGAGATTTATTAATTTTTTCTTTCTTTTTTTTTTTTTTTTTTTTTTTTTTTTTTTTTTACTTTTGGATGGAATGCTAGCTATAAAGTTTCTCATTGTGTAGTCTTGCCTTTTTATTACGTAGAACATCGTTCTTACCACTTGTTTAGTTATTATAATACTAATACAATAATTAAAGAATTTTTAAACTAGGTGTATCTTTTATTTTTGGGAAAAAAGTACCAATTATCATAAATTCAGTGATAGTTACATTGAATGTGTTATATTTTATATCATTATCGACAATTCCCAAATATTTAACTGTACACAATATAATATATAATACAAAATGTTTTTGTTTGATTTGGAGTCATATTTTTACTGCTAAAAAAGGAAAATGATAAAATTCTAATGAAAAGTTTTACTGCAAAATTTCAACGACAATAGTAACGAATATTTCAATATTACTATTATAATTTGAATTTTTCGATGAAAATTCTAACGAAAATAATTTGTTGGAATCATGGGCAGATCCATGTTTATCCAACAGTACCGACACATGCATCATCTGAAAACATATAGCATAAGATATGAAACAAAATTAATGGAACAATTTTCATAATTATATCGTCATTATTTATCTAATTTAATGTTATCTTACTTTATATTGTTCTTTCATATATATATATATATTATTTCCAATTATAGTTGTACATCTTGATATTATATTTTATGTAATTACAATTCTCATTTATATTATACTCATTGTATAAAAAATTATTCCATACTTTTTTTAATTAAAAAAAAAGTTGCTTTATTATAATACATATTAATAGATAGATACCTTCTTGGTATAAATAATTAATTTTCAATGTATATAGGCATATCATGATTTTTATGTATTTTTAATTAACTTGACTATTATGATACAAATAACTATTGGTTGTCACCTAAAACTTACACCTAATTAATAAGAACAAAAAATTAACAAGCGTTTATATCAATGAAATATCTGTTGGAATACCTTACTGTTAGATTTTTTATTATAATACGGAATTTTGAACTCTTTCTTAAACACCAAAATTTGAATTTTTTTAATTATATTTTTCTAAAAATATAAAGAGAACAGGAGTTTTCAAGAGTTTGTGGGGAAGAAGGAATACTATATCATATCAACTTGTAAGTGTATTTTAATTAACAATTAATTACATAGTAAGTGTGTTTGTAATTAATCTATTAAAAAAAGAATCGGGGTGGGGTTTTAAAAATTGTAGAAAAGAGATAATTATTTATTACCAATTTGCCATTAAAAATATGTCAAATTAAGCGGTTTTTAGGCAACTCATATTTTTACAAAAACACTCGTCCTTTTAGAGTAGTATAGATAGATTACTCAATTACTTAATTTTTGATTTAGATAGTTTATACAAAAATAAATTCATTTTAATTAATGAAACAATATAAAGTTTATAATAATACTTATTATTCACATATATTTATAAATAGAGGATAAAATTTTGCAAAAATGATTATTTTGTGAAATCACATTGTAGTCAAATTGAATTTTTGAATAAAAATTTTAAAATGACACTTATTTCGAAATGAATACAATGTTATTTATTATCAGTCACATGCACTGTAGCGGATTGTGTACTAATTTTTGATCTAGACATATTTTATGTAATTTTTCACAATTTAAATTTCACATAACATTTTTGATAAATCAATATAGATACATTGTATTACATATTGCTTCTATATCTTTTATTTATAAAATTATTTAATGAATATTTTTAATTTATAATCAATGAATATCTCTTGCCCGTGCATCGCACGGGATTCATACTAGTAAACTATTATATGACATTAAAATAGAAATACAACATTAATAATAATATTCACTTTTAATGTTATTTTGATGTATCATTGTAAACTTATTTTAAACTATTATATAGCACATATAAAATAAAAGAACAAAATTTATAATAATATTCTTTTAATTGTTATTTTAAATTAAACGATATTCACTCACCAACTTAATTTAATTGTACTATCATTTGACTTTGAAGGAGAAAAAAAAAATAAAAAAAAAAATAAAAAAATCAAGCCCTTCGTAAAGGGAAAGATGACCACATAAAAATATGAAATTAGTGGATAAAATGAAATGACACACTTGCCAATTCTAAGTACATCAATTTACAAAACAAATTGAAATTGACAGTAATTTTCATCTCAAAATGTATAATGAAAACCCATACATGCTTGTAATATAAGTAGCATATGTTTGAAAGTGAAATTGAAATTGACAGTAATTTACAAAACAAATTGTATAATGAAAACCCATACATGCTTGTAATATAAGTAGCATATGTTTGAAAGTTCCAATGAGATGGCCCAATAAGGTACTATTGCAACCAACCTATTATCCTCTGCCTCCTTGCCTTTTGTTGCAAGATGAGAGACTTTGATACTCACTACTCACTATTCCAATCCAAAATCCTTAAAAAGCTTCTTATTTACAGTTGTGATCATTTTTCCTTATCAATCCTCTAAGGATAAGCAACAGTTGGATTGGCCACGAAATACCCAAGCACGCCTACAAACGGCGCATTGATATAAGTCGTAGGCTCGGATTTCCTGAAATCCTCCCTGCTGTCCTCGTACTCATCATCCTCTCCGGGCCCACCCACCACTGCCCCGACCAGAACATTCGGGTTAGGCCCCGACGAGTTGAAATAAACGGCCCCATCCTTGCACCCCACGTAACCAGGATGGTCCTTGATCGAAGGTATTGAGGAGCCACGGTGATGAATCCTCTGAGGGTACACGTTGCTGTACCCGACTAAATACGACATTCCCTTGGGATTTTCACCTAAAATGTAATTCACCTGCCTTTGGGCTATTGTCCTCAGCTTCGAGGGGCTAACTAACATTTCTCCACAGTTGATGCTTTGGAATGATCGTTCCAAGTAATTTGCGTACGCGAGTAATAAGAATGAGATGGTGGTGGCGTGCTGTAAATTGCTGCCACCTGGCCGGTAAATGAGGCCGCCGGGAGAGTACTGCACGTGGGATGATGTGGACTCGGGTATGAGTGTGCACATGAAGCTGTCGGCCGATGCCCTGTATGACTCGAGGGAGTACATGTTCTTCTCTAGGACCTCCTGCAGTAAATGTCGAAAAAAATCAAAATTTCCAGACTGGCTGTCTTCTTGTGGTTGGATCTCCAAGTTTTTGGAATGCTCCAAACTCTACTTGAGCATCCAAATCTGGGTAAGTTATGGTTATCATATAAATAAAGGCTAAATTGCATTTTCAATTATACTTGTTTAACGCCATAACATTTTCAGTAGATTTTAACATTTTGTCTTTTGGTCCTGTGATTTAATATTTTGCTGTAATTTCTTTTTTTTTAGGGCTGAAATTGCAACTGATTTCTAAATTTATACATTTTTTATCAGCAATTTAAGTCCTATAATTGTAAATTTTGTTGCAATTTCAGTCCTGTTTGTTTAAAATTTTGTTGCACTTCCAATCATTTGAGAACTGAAATTGCAGCAAAATATTAAATTATAGGACCAAAAGGCAAAAAGTTAGAACCTTGGGTACTAAAATTTGTTATGGTGTTAAAGTAATAGGACTAAAAATGCATTTTTGCGTTGTATAAATTTGTTGCTTATGTTGATCGATCGTAACCTTTGCAACGAGCACGTTAAGGCCGGCATGCTTGTTGTCCCATCCGAATTCGTTAATGTTGTCTTCGGCGCCTAGCGTTTTACCATTGTCTTGCAAGTAGACAAGGTAAGAATTGTTCTGTGTAGCCCTCCTCAGCCATGCTGCTCCCCACAGCAATTCATCCTTGTCAATTATACATATATATATATACAAAAAGAAAAAAAAAAAGAAAAAAAAAATATAATAATTCAATAATACTAAACAACTTTTGGTATTTGTTAATATATAAGATAATACACAAGTTTTTACCTGATATCCATCAAAATCACAGTAAAATGGACATGCCCCATCTCTCACGTTTGGATTATCACTATAAGCGCCTCGATAACTATCCGCGAACTGAAAAGCTCGGGTGGATGCTCTTAACAAGGTCTCGGCATAGCTAGGATCGGACGATCTAAAAGCAATTGAGGACGCAGCTAAGGCTGCAGCCGTCTCCCCTGCAACATCGGAGGCCGGATTTGGGGCATCGACTGTGTACACTGTCCTAATCGTGTCCATATCTTCGGGCCTTTCCCAACAATTATGGTCCGCAATCGGGTCCCCTACCTGAAAATATTGCTCAAAATATTCATTATTTCAAAATATATGTCAAAATGTTCATTCATCTTTATGCATTTTCTATTAACAACAATTGGACTCTCTTGTGCTACACTTCATTGTGTTGAAGGGCAACAATTACAAGCATGACACGGTTACTTACACGACACAAAACACAACACAAACACATTTTCGATTGTGTTTGTGTTCTTATCATATCCATCTAATAAAAAAAATATACATTTTGTATTGTGTTTATGCCATGTTCATGTTAATAAAGACCCATACTTATATATTAATGTCATTTTTGGTGTAATAACTAATAACACATCAAATTGTACTATCTTGTAATATCATGTTGAGTAGTATAACGTCTCACTTAGGGCTGCAAACAAGTTGAGAGTCGAGCATTGGCCTAATTAATCGAACAGGTAGATTTTTTTTTTAGCTGCTCGAGCTCGACTCGAATTCAAAATCCTCGAGCTCGGCTCGAAGTTTTTTAAATGAAAATGTAAAATTACAATGAAACACCTATGCTAATATATATATAAAGAGTATTTTAGTAATTTAACATATATCTCGAAACGAAAGTAATAGGGATGTCTATATATCAGTTTTGCTATAAAGCCAACAGTTTGGCTTCATAGTGGAGCCTACCTTCTATATACAACAAGTAAACTTACCATATTCTCTAATTAAGTAAATAACACTAATATAATTTTATTCATATGATATGATTTACCTGTTGTATATAGAAGGTTGGCTCCACTATGGAGTGGCTTCGTAGCAAAACCGATTTATATATAATATACACAGAGACAAGACAGTATGATGGTTCTATTTCCTAAAAAGGACCCCCTCTTGAATTGAAAGGTATCACAAGATTTTTGGCCAGTTAGCTGAAAACAAGGGTGAAGGTAGGCAGTTAATTAAAATATAATATTTGATAATAATAATAATAATAATAATAATAATAATAATAATAATAATAATAATAATAATAATAATAATAACAATAAATAATAATAATAAGGTGGAGAGATGCTGAAATCCTTATATAAAGTCGTCAATCATGAGACACTCAACAGTATTCTATTGCATGGTGGTAGAGTTGGCAGAATAATCAAATCACAGTGAATATACTCCCTCCTATTCATTATAAATGTCGTTTTGACTTTTGTGATTCATCTATTTTATTATGTATCTAGACATATTAATGTCTAGATACATAATAAAATAGATGAATCACAAAAGTCAAAACGACATTTATAATGAACAAGAGGTAGTATAACATTTGTTGGAACACAGCAAATGAAATAAAAGCAACGTTTTTCGAAGCCCCTGTCGATGTTTCACCAACCTACTTGATTTCCATTGATTAATAGTCTATTACTAGTACAACGCCCGCGTATTACACGAGTGCTTGATAAAATATTTTTTTAAAATTTATAATTAATGAGAAAAAGTAGTTGAAATTTAAATATTATATATATATATTATATTTTAATATATCACTTGTTACTTGTGCGACTTACATGTGTTATATTATAATAATTTTTCTAATTTATAACATATAACTACATTAAACATGAACATATTCATTGACAAGTTTATTTTTTAATTATTTTTAATAAATATTATTTTATCATTTTAAAAATAAATACAGTTTATTTTATATATACAATATGGATGTCAAATCGAAGATCGTCAAAAGATGATTAATTTGATACATTATATATTTAAAACCGATAAGAAATACAAAAGTTATCAACTTTTAAAATACATTTACAATTCAATAGTTATAATAGGAAATGATATTAAAATACAATTAATACATCTAAAATGATCATAAATAAATCAACATATTTATAGTAATCCGAACCTAATTAGTTTTGGGTTGGAATTAAACTAAAATCTATCCAAGTCAAATAACAAAGCATAAAATTTTGACACATAGGTTTCCGAAGCATGCGAGTCTGCCACTTAAGCTCAGCACATTCGGGAATTATATATAGGAGGGATTACAAAAAAATGCTAAGCAGAATATTAATCATACGGTTTGCTACGAAGCAAACAGTTGGCTCCATAATGGAGCCAACCTTCTATATATACAACAAGTAAACCTACCATATTAATAAAATTGGTCCCTTTTAGATAATTTTTGAGTTAATTAAATGTGTCCTACTCTATACAGATCAAATAAAATTTTATACGTTACATGTGTATGTATGTAATATTCAATCTTATAAGCTAGACGATGAGCATTTCATATTTTATAGTTTATCATTAATAAGTTTGTAAATTAGTAAAAATAAATGATTTAAATATAAACTATTTAACTTACATGATAATTTTATATGATCCCAAGAAAACAATTTTTACAAGCCTGGCTAATTATGACCAATTAATTAGATAAGAAATATCGAAATCTGTCTATTAATATATAAAAGGGCAATGATATTTACTTGAAATAATAACTAAAAATCAGTGAAAAGATATTTGGTTTCCCGCCTAAAAAATCAGATTTACTAAATTGGGTAATTTTTCAAAATTTGAAAAATCTCGCCTACATTATATGTAATCAATATACAAAATTATTTTGGTCAAATATTGCGGCTATTACCTTTATTAGTTGCATGATTTAAATTTAGTATATAATATATTGGCAAAACTTGCTGCTATTATCTTTATTAGTTGCATGGTTTAAATTTGATATAAAATATATTGATAAAAATAAAAAAAAAAAATTATTTAAAATTAAAAATCAACAAAATAATTATTCGTAACTCGAGTCAATATTAACTTGGACATAAATAAAATAGTCAATTATTTATAGTTTAATAAATTACTCAACTACTTAATTTTTTTATTTGAATAGTTTAAAAAAAAATATTTTAATTTATGAAACAATAAAAATTTTATATTTATACTTATTATATATACATAGGTTGTTAAATATATGATAAAATTTTACCAAATTAACTATTTTTTGGAATCACATTGTAGTCAATTCAAATTTAGGATAAAAAATTTGAAATGACACTTATTTTGAAACGAATATAATGTAATATTATCATTTATGTGCACCACATGAATTGTGTACTAATTTTTAATAGAAATTTTTATGTAACTTTGCACAATTTAAATTTTATATAATATTTTCAATAAATTAATAAAGGTAAATTGTATTACATATTGATTTCATGTTTTTAATTTATAGATATTATCTAATAACAATTTTTAATTTATAAATATTAATGAATATTTCTTACTTGTGCACTGCACGAGACTCATACTAATTACTATAATAGAGAGAAAAAAAAATACAAAAACACTATGCAAGTTTCGCACTCATTTTTTCATTTTTTACCAATAAAATATTTTTTTTTTCAAATTTTTGGGAGAATCCCGCCCATGATTCTTATTCAAATGTTTTGATTTTTTTTTTTTTGAAAAAAAAAAAAAATTCAAACATTTGAAGGAAAGATTACAAACTGATTTTTTTGGGTACATGCCATTTTATCGTAACTTTCATATAAACAATGTCCTAACAACTAATTAATATAATATTTTTTTTATTCAAGTTATCTAATCGGCTATTTTAAGATATAATTAATATAATATTTTATTTAATTAATTAAATGATTATTTTTACGGATATAATTACGGAAATATTAATTATTTTAGAAAATTTTTAAAAATAAATTTGAATTATCATAACTTTTACTTTATATGAAATTCAAAATTACATATTTCTATATAATAATAAATGTTTATTATTTTTCCTTATGTGATATAATCTTAAAACATTTAAATAAAAAGATCCTAAAGAGATTTTTTTGGGTAAAATTCATTTTATATTGATTTTCATAAAATCACATTCCTAACAAACTAATTAATATTATATCTTTTATCTACATTATCTAACCGATTTTTTTATAATATAATTAATATAATATCTTAACTAATTAATCATTTATCTAACCTGATTTATCTCTCTAACAAACTTGCCAATTTTTTTTGAAATGAAAATGGTATGATTATTCATACGAAGATACTTGCCAATATATTAAACATTTAGAAACTTTAAAAAAAAATAAGCTATCCCTCCTTTTACTTTATTTGAAATTCTAAGTTATATTTTTAAATATGTTATTTTTTTGTTTTTCGTGTACATATTTATTATTTATTATCTAAGTGATAAATATTATTAATTTCTCTCTTTAATAAATGCTTATTATTTGTTTTTTTTTTCCATACCAAATATAATCTAAATTTGGTTATTAGATTTTTAAATTCAAACATTTAAAGGAAAAGGTCACAAAAAGATTTTTGGGTAAATTTTTTTTATCTTGATTTTCATATAATCACATTTCTAACGAACTAATTAATATTATATCTTTTATCTACATTATCTAACTGTTTTTTATGATATAATTAATATAATATCTTAATTAAATAATCATTTATCTAACTGGAATTATCTCTCTAACAAACTTGCCAATTTTTTTTGAAATTAAAAAATGGTATGATTATTTTTACGGAGATACTTACCAATATATTGAACATTAAGAAACTTTTTTAAAAAAATGAGTTATCCCTCCTTTTACTTTATTTGAAATTCTAAGTTATAGTTTTAAATATATTATATTTTATTTTTTTGTTACGTGTAAATGTTTATTATCTATTATCTAAATGATAAATATTATTGATTTATCTATTTATTAAGTGTTTATTATTTTCCGTACTGATATAATCTAAATTTGATTATTAGATTTTTAAATTCAAAAATTTAAAGGAAAAGATCAAAAGTAGATTTTTTGGGTAACATTTCATTTTATCTTAACTTTCATATAATCACATTTCTAGCAAACTTATTAGTATAATTACATTTATCTAACCGGAATTTTCAAAATATAATTATTATAATGTTTTACCTAATAAATCTTTTGTCTAACCGAATTTATCTCATTAACAAACTTGCCAAATTTTTTAATAAATTAAAATAGTAAGATTATTCTTACGGTTATACTTACCAGAATATTAAACACTTTAAAAACTTTTTGAAAACAAATTTCAATTATTCCGTCTTTTACTCTATTTGAAATTCAAAATTAAATTTTTAAATATATTCATAAACCTATTATTTATTTTTTTCCTTATATAATATAATCTAAATTTGGTTATTAGATTTTTACATTCAAACATTTAAAAGAAAAGACCACGGACATATTTTTTGGTTACATTTCATTTAATCTTAACTTCCATATAATCGCATTCCTAACAAACTAATTAGTGTAATATTTTTTTATCCACATTTATATAATCAGATTTTTTAAAACATAATTAATATAATATTTTAACTAATTAATCATTTGTATAACTTGATTTATCTCATTAACAAACTTGCCAAGTTTTTCCAAAACTAAAAAAAAAAATTGGATGATTTTGGTTTGTATAAAAATAAAAATAGCTTTATTTTAAAGTCTTGATTCTTTCCATTATTTTTTGTACATTAACAATCATATATTGAATAATTGATTTTAAAAAAAAAAAATAAAAAATGTAAGATTTAATAATATTCCTTAAGTAAAAATATTGTATAAAGAGAAATGTTTAATAATATATTTTTTTTTTATTTTTTGTACTTATTTATTTCTATAATAAATGAGATGTGATAAATATAAAGAATTATATTCAAAATAAAGTCTAAAAAAAAATTAAAATATGAGCTACTCCGTGCATCGCACGGATATACACTAGTTATTATTATAACAATTATATATGAAATTTTATCGGTTTATTTATGCCATAAAAAATTATTAAAAAAATTAATTGCTTATCTTTGTTTATTTGTATTTCCGGTGATGGAAAAGTGAGAGTTCCCTAAAGTGATGGTAATGTAAATGGATCGTCCTATTTATGCATAAATTAAGCTGGCATACTACAAATAGAGCACTCTTTTTGCAGTACACTACATAATAATGATGATGGGTTAATTTCGGATGGAATCTGGACCTACTGATGCCAATGCGAGATCTATTTAGTTGCTGCATTGATGCCATAAATATTTTTCTAACCACTTATTTTGATAGATCTCTGAAGAAGATGAGTGGGCCCCACGCCTCACCTCAGACCTCACAATGAAGGGTGAACAAAATCGAGCCTAAACCAGAAAATCAAGCCGAAACTTGCAATTCGGTGCGATTCGGTTCGGGTTTTTTAATGTAATTTTTTTTTTCGGTTTTTCCTTTCATTGCGGTTGCGGTTGCGGTTATAGTTTTTCATAAGTTCCACTTTCGGTTTTTGTTCCCAAGGGCAGTTATTTTTGCTGCCAATATTTTTTTCTGATTTTAGTAACTTTTCTAACACCATTTCACCTTATATTTAGACCTCTCTTGATTTAAATGCAAAAAAAAAAAAAAAAATGAAATAGGAAAATGTGTCGTTTGAAATTCTTAAACGGTTACAACCAAACATAAATGTGAGATTTAATTTAATGATAATTTTACCTGGACAAAAATGCGGTTAGGTTGAGAAACCGTCTTGAGAAGATAGTCGGCCGCCCAGCGGACGGCAACGAGGGCGTTCCTCATCTCCGGCGGCGGCATACACTCCCCGAACTCCACCACGCTCCACGCCAGCATCGTGGTGGTGAAAGCCATCGGGAAATTGAACTTCACGTTGTCGCCAGCGTCGTAGTAGCCGCCTGTGAGGTCAGCCATCACCGGCCACCCGTCGCCCAGCCCCGAGTGGCCGCGCCACGCCACTCGCTGGTCCGCCGGCAGGTACCCCGACCGCTGCCCCTCGTAGAACAGTATCGATTTCGACAATGCATCCGCGTAGTCGTGATAGCCCGCGCTCAAATTTGGGAATTGCGCCAGTATTAGTACAAACTGAGCGCAAAACAACTTCATTGGTTTTAATACGTTTTTCTTTTAGTTGGTGTTTGGTTTTTGTAGATGTGGAATGTGAGCAGACTGTGTACTAATAGTGGGTGCAGTTAAGGCCCGTGCGGTTGTGTGCGTGTAGTGTACTAGAGCATCTCCGTGAATTGTTGTCTATATTACAATTAAATATTAGCGCTTTTGTCTACGTGGACATAATTGGAAGTCATGTTGATAAATAACTATCTATGGACAAATGTATAAATAACTTTTGTGGGAGAGTTTTGCCGCCCTTGTGTTCCTACCCGGCTCGATTCCAGATTAGTCGGTTCTCTCTGTGGATCCGGAAACCGGAAGGTTCCTGTACAAAAAAAAAATTAACGGAAAGAAATATTTTTCATAAGTTATTTTTGAGCATATATATATATAGTTTATAGGTTATGGCTTATAACTGAATGGCTAGTTCATATGATAAAAGTGGCTGGTACAATTAATTAATAAACTGGCTGAAATAAAATTTTCAACTAGTTTATTTGAAAAACTACTCAAAGATGTTTATGAGATAAACTCGAGTTTTTTTTAAAAAAAAATTTGTCCTACCAAATGAAACTTATTTGAATACATGAAACTTATAATCTAATCAAATAAACTGTAAGCTAGCTTATTTATTTACGAAATATAGCCTAATTAAAGCGTGCTTGCAGACAAATTTTTCAAAAAAAAAAAAACAATTATTTTTGACCAATTATTCTTTTAACTCAAATCTAACTTAATTTTAACTCAACTTCACTATCATCAATATTATCAAGGTAATTAAATAATAGAAATCAATTATTCTTACACATGATATTAGTTCTAATTCACCATTCATCCACTCACATAATTTTAATAAGTCGTCATTTCACATCATAACATACTTTTATATCAAATCAATTTCAATTATTTAATTTTGAATAATAATTTTATATAAACTCAAAATCTCTTTAACGATTAATCATATTACATTTTTTAAAATTAACCAAACAAAATAAAAAAATTCACACAAAGGAAAAGAATCTTATATCCAAGTCCCCAAAGTATGGGCTCAAATTTAAGTTATTTTCAAGTTTTGGGGTATTAGGTTGAAAATGATATATATTTTATAAAATTAAAATATAATATTTATTTGTATAAATATGTATTTTTATTTGTATAATCTGACTAGTTGACATGTTCAATGTTATTATACAAGAAGTTGTGATATAATTTTAATATTTATTTTTTATTTTGAGATTGGTGAAGAAAATAGTAAATGAATAAATGAGAGGAAATAGCAAGAGACAATATGTATTAAGTTGTATAAATATGTATTAATTAATGATTTCTTTCTAAGACATGAGACAATAGAATAATATGCAATTGCAACCCGATGTTAGAGAAACATTAATCAAAATAATCTACAACATTGGATATCACAACTTCGAACAAATCAAAATAATTCCTAATATTGGATATCACAACTTAGAACACAATGTGTGATATATAGCGTTGTGTAGGATTATGAGATGTTTTGTTTAGCTCATAAATTTAAATGAATTATTGTTTAGGCCAAATACTTCCTGCTTGCTTTTTATTGCGTGCTACGCTACAAGACATTTGAGTTTCACGGGCGAGAATGGAAAGTGAATAGGCACCGACATATAAAAATCACATGCCTGATGAAATGTGACTCTCATTACTCCACCATTAACCGCTGGATTTATATGTGCACCATTTTCTTAGGTGTCACTATATACCGCCCCTCTTATTACTATTTATATCCCTTTAAAATGAGAGTTTTACCTTTTTCAATTTCTTTTGGATGCCGGCCGGCCGCTAATCGCGGCCGCAAATCGCTCGGCTGGTCGACTAAGGCGGCAACCTCTCGCCCAGCCGGCCTAAGGTTGGACCGGCCACTCCTAAGGCCAGCCTTCCATGGAGGCCAGCCGTTCCCTTTTCGGCCAGCGGCCGGCCAATTTTTTTTAATGATTTAAATATTTTAAAAAATATATAATTTTTTATTATTATTAAATATTAGAGAAATCGATTAATAATTATTAATAGAAGTTGCTACTTGCTACAACAATTATAGTCATTTCTTGCCTTTCATTGAAATTTCTCATTTAATGTGGGATAATTGCAAATCAATGTTTTCAGTCTCCCAACCTTTTATAGCCACTTTTGACCTTTATTATTGTGTTTGTAATCGACGTTGGATTGTCCCAGACCTCTAACCTTTTAAAGCAACTTTTTGCATTCTCTTTTGCTTTCAAAATCAATGTGGGACTAATGATCCATGTTTTAACACATTTTCACTATGTATGTCAAGATGAATATCACATAATCACCAATTAACCTTATTATCTTAAATTGATAAATGATTAAATTTAACTAGATGAACATGAAATATGGAAAAACATTATGTGCTTTTACATAATAAAAGAAAATGCATTTATCATCCTACTTTAATTTTTTTTTTCTTTTTGTTAGTGAAGTAAAAAATATTTAAATATTATAGATATATATAAGTTACTATTCGTTAGTTTAAGTATTTGAATGTTTTGAATTGTATAAATATTTAATTAACAAAATTTTATATATAAATTTTATCATATAAAATATTATATATATATATATGCTTAAAACTAAAAATTAAATATCGGACCAACCGGTTCAACATTGGTCGAACCATTGAACCAGTAGCTAGACCGGTTCGATGACCGTCCGATTTTCAGAACTTTGGTTATAATTAATATTATGTATATATTAGTGAAAGTATAATCAGTATTGTAATATAATTATGCCACACGAGTTTATCTTGATTTTTTTATATCAAAATTTTATTTATTATATAAATTATATTAGAATTTAGATATTATGTTATAAACAAGAATTCATTATCTTATAGTTAGAAATTTAGAAATTATTATATTAAAAATTCACTATAAAAAAAATAGAGTTCTAGTGAAAAATTTATTTTTTTGTCACTATATCTACAGTTGTTGTCTTTTTTTTCGAAACGATAGAAATTGATATAACGAAAAGGCACAAAAGTGCACAACCCATAACTGAATAAACAACTACCAACTAAAAACTGAGAGGACAGGTCAGAAGACAACCTAGAGCCTCAACTAGCCACGCTAGAATAAAAACAGACACAAAAATACAAACAACAACTACTACCAACAACTAGAATCGCTATTCACAGGAGAATAGGATCGGACCCCACGAGGTAATCAAACACAAGGGCCAACGGCCCAGACCAAAAAAAACAATCCTAAACAACACTGAAAACATAACACAAACCAACCAAAACTAAAACATAAACAAAATAAATCGAGAGCCCTTCCCACAACAGAAAACCACATCGAGCACAACAATGGCAAAGACTCGGTCCAAGATCCCGACCCAGAAACTGCCAGAACGCCTAACTAAGTCGAGAACCAACGGACCTAATCCTTGTCCAGACGAACAACAACACTGACGCCCTGGAGACATAGTGTAATGCCCCAGTCTTATTAATAAAGGAAAATACTAGCTTCCGGATATAAGCTAACCTTTACTAATAAATGCTCAGTATTAGTACTCGAGCTTAAGTTATTCAGCTAGTTAAGTTTCAAGTTCGACGTTAAGTCGAAAATAAATTCAGTTAATTTTATTTATTAATCGAGTTAATTCTAGAAATTAATCTGAGTCCGTTTATTTGATAAATGGACATTAGTAAGTTCAGGGTTAGTTATTCTAGTGTTGACGTACTAATCGAATTTGAGAATATTCGATTAATCGTAAAAAATGAGTTTCGAGCCCAATTAATAAGTTATTCGGATATAAGTTCGACTTTAAGTAAAAAAATCTATTTGGTTTAATTTATATTCAATAACCGAGTTAGTTCCGATAATTAGTTCCGAAACGTTTATTTTATAAATGTTTAGTCAAGATTAATTATTTGAAATCAAGAGTATTCGAATTAATTTTCGAAGTCAAGTTCCGACCGAAATTAAGTAAATTCGGTCAAAATCAAATATTAAGCCAAGGTATATT
This sequence comes from Striga hermonthica, assembly GCA_902706635.1. NCBI lineage: Eukaryota > Viridiplantae > Streptophyta > Magnoliopsida > Lamiales > Orobanchaceae > Striga > Striga hermonthica. The sequence continues at coordinate 3,060,913 of CACSLK010000984.1, forward strand.
ATGTTAAGTCATGGTGTTTAATTAAGCCAAAGCATAAAGCTTAAGCCATGCACGTGCATTTAGCATTTCCGTGCACCACCGTGCGCGTGTTCGTGCGTGCCGGCCATGGCATTGCAGTGCGCTATGCACATTACCGTGTGTGTGTGTATGCGCGCGCACCATCCATCTGTTGGTGTTATATACTTAAGCTTTGCTTTAGTGGATATTACACTTGTTATTTCTTGATGAATGAGAATTATGTTTGGTTAAATAAGTTCCACTTTTTATTGTTTTGCATGTAGATAAGTGGGTCGTCATCGGGCGTACCGAAGATCACTATATCAGTTACTTGCAAAACAAGAATCATTGGTTCACAACCTAGATGGAATTGAACAACCCATCGGAACGGTTGTAGTGTCAACCGTACGGCTTGTCTTGACCGATTAGTTGCACTAGTACATTTATGTATTGAACAGGATCCCAGAGAGGGATGTTCGTTTTATACTGATCATCGTAAACGAACTAGGCCTCAGTTAATTATTGCGTGCTCTTAACCCGTAAGATATTAAATAGGCATGTGCACATAATTGTTGTTGCTTAAATTCTTTGGGTGAGATCCAAGTCGGGTCGACATACTTAATGAATTGGGTAATGACATTATGTGTTCGATGTGCTATTA
>CACSLK010000984.1:3072221-3090491 GCA_902706635.1 Striga hermonthica
CCCAGATCCGGACGTTTTCTTATCAAACCGTTTCAGATCTGAGAGCAGACCCATCAAACATGATCATAAATTAACTCATCATGTCACATCTCCAATCAATACACCAATAACCTCACTCATGTGCACATCTATCATTAGCCATTGAAGGAATACAGCTCTCAACAATGGGAGTGCACACCGAAGGACATACAACTCTCAACGGTATGGCCTATCATTAGGACTTAGGGAGATTGCCACACAAGGGCACCGTCGAAGGACATACAGCTCTCAACGACGGGGACAACTGTTCGAAGGACATACAGCTCACAACGAAGGTTACACAAATTCACATTCAAGCAGTGATCATACCAACCCAACAACAAATAAATTATTTACGGCATAGCAATTTAAATAAGACCCACCTGGATACCGAGATATAGCCAAACACAGGGTTGAAGGAATAATGGCAAAAATTCAGCTCGATGAACCTACAACAATTATAATAGCCTATCAACTGACTATCCAATTCAAGACAACACACAAAGCACATATACTTAGCCGAAATCATATCGACTAAGTGACTCGTGGATTCCTTGACCGAGTTAAGTACTTTGGAGCGACTACTAGACCTAGACACAACTCATATACCTCAGATAAAACACATAAGTCATGCCAACATCATTAAAATCCAATCCGAACCTAAATAACGAATAACCGAGTATTAAGACTCCAAAATAAACAAAATTTAGAATCCGGAGTTAGACTCAACCAATCAACCTGAAACTTTGATACATCACAAGGCATACAAAAACTCATAATCTCACCAAGTTTCAGCCCTAAATTCATCTGGGAGAATTTTTAAATAATTAAAGCAAAAACAGTGCCAAAATTGACAGTTAATAGTTCATATAGCTACACTTCGAATTTTAAACCAAAATTTTGACACAACACAGAATACTACAAAATAACATACTCGTCAAAGTTTTAGCTCAAAACTCCTAGTGTACGATTTTAAATGAATTTTACAAGATTCTGATCAGAAACCTATTTAATAAATTAAAATAGCTACAGATGGAGTTTCGACTTGAAAATTTTAGACGACTTAGAAAATCATCACAGGACATTACATATATAATTTTACGGCATTCCGACAATCACACAATTTATCATGAATTAATTACTATTCAGCAGCATGCTCGATTTCAAAAAATTCATAGTTCGGCATATACACAATGAAACGACCTCAAACCAAAACCAATAACTCAAGCACAACTCCAAGTACCTATAACTCTAGGATTTCCATGAAAAATACCACTCGAAACTCAGTTCGACAATAAACCAAAGTGACGACAATCACTTTGATATCCAAATCGCATTTAAACTCAATATATGGCTCAATAAAAACATCGAAGGCACGAATTTAACTCTTAATTCCCACGATCAGAAACTTAGCAAGCAATTTAACACAATATCACAAATCATGAAATCAAAACGAGATGGGGTTCGAGCTTAGGTACCGTTCTTGGGAAGACGTTCAAATGAAAGAATCAAAACGGGGCTGAAACGGCTTCACGAATGCACCGACGGGACTCGACGACTAAGCTTCGGCTCGCCTAAAAGTTGTGCGAGTGATCAGCGGGGGCCGGGCAGTGATGGACGGGTCCCGACAACGATGGATATCAAGGGAAGACGCACGACAATGCACGAACAACGGGAACGAAGTTCGGCTCGCGGGGCGCGTGTATGAAGTTCTGCGGGGCTGCCCCGGCCCGCTAGGGACATCGGAAAACGCTCGCGGAGGTACCGACGGACAGTGGGACTTGCTGGTGGTGCTCGACCGAAACGAGGAAGCTCGACAACTTCGTTTGGCTCGCCGACGGAGCACGGTGAACGGGACAGCAACAAGGGCCCTGCTGGGGAGCTAGATGGCTGGGAACTGTGGTCTGGTGCTTACATTGCTGATGATGATCGCGAGGAGCGGCTCACGGTGGCCTGAGGAAGGTCTACGCCGGAAGAAGGGAAATAACTAGCCGGAATGAAGGGCAGCGGCTCGGGACTGCACGTGATCAAAGAGTCGCCGGGACTTACTCTTGTTCGTGGCAGAGGGCAGCGGTTCGTTGGATGGGGATCGAACGTGGTTCACACAGGACCACAACCAGCGAACGACGACTTGATGCTGATTGATGGACGAGCAGCGAAGGAGACGTATGTCGGGCTTCTATGCGCGAACGGGGATCGCTGGAGATTAACGATGGTGATGGTGGCGGCCTGATGATGACGGAATGATGGTCGTTGATGACGATGGCGCCGGAGGTGATGATGGTGGTGGCACGATGACGAACGATGAAGATGATGGCGATGGATTCTCTTCTTTTTTTTTTTTTTTTTTTAATATGCAAATAAGGAGATGAGAGGAGTGATTGCTGTGAAGGTGAAGAACGAAAAACATAGGCGAGAGAGGAGAGAAAGACGTGGAGAACATGAGGATAAAATCACGCTTAAATCGGAACTGAATTTTTAATTAGCGTGCATGTGGGGAGACTCATTCTTGCGAGGAAGGAGAAGGAAAATTAGAGACAATTTAATCTTGTTGGGCCTTTGCACTTGCTAATAAGAAATCGGCCAATGGAAAAATGTATACAAAGGGCCAAAGATTTTTGGGCCAAGAGATTAGTTAATCATTAGGCTAAAACAAATAGGGCCATCACAATTTTAAATTATTATGGCTAGGAAATAAATACTTTGGGCGAAAAATACTTCCGATAAATTGGGCCGTTTATTAAACTTAAGACTCGCTCGGAAAAACGGCTTGGATACGGTCGCGACGATAAATTAAACTAAATAATATATATATTACACACAATAATATTTATAATCTCAATAAGCAATTTAGACAAGTAGACAAATAATAATAATAATAATAATAATAATAATAATAATAATAATAATAATAATAGTAATAATAATAATAATAATAATAATAATAATAATAATAATAATAATAATACGAATAATGAAATGAATAAATGAACAAATAATGCCAAATATTTTACAAATTAACGGGGCATTACAGTCTACCCACCTTAAAAGGAATTCCGTCCTCGGAATTTGAAACTAAAAACATCCAAACTCTAACATGCCACATCAAACATGAAGTTCGGATATCTCCTCCTAAACCGGGTTTCAGTCTCCCAGTCGCCTCGGACTTGTCGTGCCGGTTCCATTGCACCTCGACAAGATCGACTGCCCGGGTCCTCAGCTGATGAACCTTCCAGTCCAGTACGAACACCGGTACCTACTCATAGGTAAGGCCCCACTCGACCTGCAACTCGACGAAGTCCACTACGTGTTTGGGGTCATACACTCCGACAACACATGCGATAAAGCTAACCGGTAGGCCAAGTCTTCGACTCGTGCGATATACTGAAAGTGTCCGATATATCGAGGCCGAAGCTTCTCTTCTTCCCGAAGCGAATCACACTCCTCAGGGTGGGACCTTCAGGAAGACATTTATACCAACATCAATCCCACGGTGATTACATAGTCTCCAATCGAGACTCGAGACTCCGCTCGACAATGCAACACCTCAAATTCCTGCCATCTCGAGGGACATCCCTCTTACGACTAAGCAATAATCAACAAACTCACTTAATCAAGAATTAAGTGATTTAGGGGATTCATACATTGGTTCAGTGGAACTTGGATTTCTCAGTTCAAGGTTCAGAAGAAAAAGTTCAAGGGGTTTCCCATCACATTTCGGTAAAGAAACTGGTTGAACGGTTCAAAAATAAATCAACGGTATGGTCGATGCACTGTCCCCCGAAAGGTGGCACACTCGCTGGCCCTACATAAGCGGGGCGCTGGGACGCGGGTGTGTACCTGTTCGGAGAGCAACTGCAAGGTCAAGTTTTGGCCGTACGTACTGGCATGATGAGTTTGGCGTCCGGTGATGGCGGCTGCAGCTCACGTGCGAGTCAACGGTCGGTCGTGCACTAGCCTAACGTCTCTCAGCACGGACATGCGTGCTCGGCCACCACTTCGCGTGGCTACACCCGGCCAGGGCCGGCTTTGGGTTCGAGGTCTTGAGAAGAACTTCACCAAATCAAAAGTAAACATTTCCAAGGTAATTGGGAGAAACAAGGGTTTTCCACAAAATTTCGAACGACAACAACTTCGGGTTTAATAAATAAAATGATTTCTCCCATCATGCAGGTATAGAACAACTTTAATAGTTTCAAAAGTTTCAAATTTTTAAATAGGCATAAACCGAGTTCCAAGTTCACCACCTTCCCTAATCAACACAGTCTCCATCGAACAACAACGATAGAGGTCGAGTAAAACTACCCAAAGAAACGAGGATCGGTTCCTCAGCTGGGAATAATCCCAAACATAGCGTTCACTACCGAATAATGAAACGCTTGGCTCATTCGACTCTTCCAACAAATAGTGTCGGCCGTCACGTCAGCTCTTGCTCAAGCAGCTAACCGCGCCAGCAGACCTAAATAAGCTTCAACGATTTCGAATATCAAAAGCGAAGACGGGCATGTACTTCCCGATGTGCCTGCACCAGGCACAACTACCCTCCTTAAAAAGATTCTCAAAATCTTTTAAAGTGGAACAACACTTTCCGACTCCCCAACTTCATATTGAATTAGAGGCATCACAAAACAAGATTCTCAACTTACGAGGATAGATAAGGATCATCAAAGAATTAAAATGTTTAACTCCATCTGAAATCTCATCCCATGCAAAAGAGGAGAAGGCAAACAAAATTTCAAAGTACTGAAATTGAGCAGAATAAAGGAGTCTCAAACCCAATTCAGAATTGTCTGCCACGCGAAAGGAAAATAAATGAAGGTCTACAAGGTTTCCGAGAAAGCAAAAACTTAGGAAAAGAAAGCAAGACTGATGTGGATACACGAGTCCACGATTAACTTCCTCCACAGTCGATTCAAGTCATCCCAGTTAGTCCTGCTATCGATAATGGTCTTGGTCTGAAGACACTAAGCAACACTTTTTTGCGAAAGAACTGCCAAAGCCTGAGCTTAATACAACATAATACTAATATATATATACCACAATTCTAGAGTTCGCCAACAAATACTAGAGTTCAAGCCAATCGAAGTTGGATAGATTTTCCTAAGCCCCAAGACATAACACATAGTTTAAATAAACAATCATCTCATAAATAATCTCAGAATTATTTATGACTTACATACCTCAAGCGGTGCGGCATGACGAAGACGAGTGGTCAATGCGTACACTCATATATTCATAAATGCACATAAATCACATTGAGCAGTCTACATAAATGCAGACTGGCTCTGATACCAAGATGTAACGCCCCAATTTTTATTTTACGAAAGTCAAAGGCTTTTCAAAAGCCAACTTAAAATTTTCAAAATTCTTTTCATAAATCAGTGGCGCTACTCAAACTAAATCACATAAATAACGTAAATCATACTTGCATAAATCATAAATCGTAAATCCAATGTTTTCATAAATTCCAAGTTCATCCAACTTATTCATAAGGGAACATCTCCCAATTCAAATTTCTCAAAAATTCCAAAGTCATAAATAAGCATAAATAAATCCAGGTCTACTAGCATGCAGAATAAACTAAATGAAGTCAGTCAAAGACCAACACCACTCGTCTTTGTCTCGTCAGCCGGCACCTACTTAACCTGCATCAATGAAGAGCAGGTGGGAGTGAGCACGATGAACTGTTGTGCTCACCACTATGCACGTAAATAACAACATAATATAGCAAGGGTATGGTCACAACATGATCATAAATTAACTCATCATGTCACATCTCCAATAAATACACCAATAACCTCACTCATGTGCACATCTATCATTAGCCATTGAAGGACATACAGCTCTCAACAATGGGAGTGTATACCGAAGGACATACAGCTCTCAACGGTATGGCCTATCATTAGGACTTAGGGAGATTGCCACACAAGGGCACCGTCGAAGGACATACAGCTCTCAACGACGGGGACAACCGTTCGAAAGACATACAACTCACAACGAAGGTTACACAAATTCACATTCAAGCAGTGATCATACCAACCCAACAACAAATAAATTATTCACGGCATAGCAATTTAAATAAGACCCACCTGGATACCGAGATATATCCAAACACAGGGTTGAAGGAATAATGGCAAAAATTCAGCTCGATGAACCTACAACAATTATAATAGCATATCAACTGACTATCCAATTCTAGACAACACACAAAGCACATATACTTAGCCGAAATCATATCGACTAAGTGACTCGTGGATTCCTTGACCGAGTTAATTACTTTGGAGCGACTACTAGACCTGGACACAACTCATATACCTCAGATAAAACACATAAATCATGCCAACATCATTAAAATCCAATGCGAACCTAAATAACGGATAACCGAGCATTAAGACTCCAAAATAAACAAAATTTAGAATCCGGAGTTAGAATAAACCAATCAACCTGAAACTTTACCACATCACATGGCATACAAAATCACATAATCTCACCAAGTTTCAGCCCTAAATTCATTTGGGAGAATTTTTAAATAATTAAAGCAAAAATAGTGCCAAAATCGACAGTTAATAGTTCATATAGCTACACTTCAAATTTTAATCCAAAATTTTGACACAACACAAAATACCACAAAATAACACACTGCTCAAAGTTTTAGCTCAAAACTCCTAGTGTACGATTTTAAATAAATTTTACAAGATTCTGATCAGAAACCGATTTAATAAATTAAAATAGCTACAGATGGAGTTTCGACTTGAAAATTTTAGATGACTTAGAAAATCATCATAGGACATTACATATATAATTTTACGGAATTCCGACAATTACATGATTTATCATGAATTAATTACTATTCAGCAGCATGCTCGGTTTAGAAAATTCATAGTTCGGCATATACACATCGAAACGACCTCAAACCAAAACCTATAACTCAAGGACAACTCCAAGTACCTATAAATCCAGGATTTCCACGAAAGATACCACTCGAAACTCAGTTCGACAATAAACCAAAGTGACGACAATCACTTTGATATCCAAATTGCATTTAAACTCAATATATGGCTCAATAAAAACATCGAAGGCACGAATTTAACTCTTAATTCCCACGATCAGCAACTTAGCAAGCAATTTAACACAATATCACAAATCACAAAATCAAAACAAGATGAGGTTCGAGCCTAGGTACCGTTCTTGGGAAGACGTTCAAATGAAAGAATCAAAACGGGGCTGAAACGGCTTCACGAATGCACCGACGGGACACGACGGCTAAGCTCCGGCTCGCCTAAAAGTTGTGCGAGTTATCAGCGGGGGCCGGGCAGTGATGGACGGGTCCTGACAACGATGGATATCAAGGGAAGATGCACAACAATGCACGAACAACGGGAACGGAGTTGGGCTCACGGGGCGCGCGTGTATGAAGTTCTGCGGGGCTGCCCCAGCCCGCTAGGGACATCGGAAAATGCTCGCGAAGGTGCCGACGGACAGTGGGACTTGCTGGTGGTGCTCGACCGAAACGAGGAAGCTCGACAACTTCGTTTGGCTCGCCGACGGAGCACGGTGAACGGGACAGCAACAAGGGCCCTGCTGGGGAGCTAGATGGCTGGGAATGGTGGTCTGGTGCTTACGATGTTGATGATGATCGCGAGGAGCGGCTCACGGTGGCCTGAGGAAGGTCGCCGGAAGAAGGAAAAGAACTCGCCGGAACGAAGGGCAGCGGCTTAGGACTGCACGTGATCAAAGAGTCGCCGGGACTTACTCTTGTTCGTGGCAGAGAGCAGCGGTTTGTCGGATGGGGATCGAACGTGGTTCACGCAGGACCACAACCAGAGAACGACGACTTGATTCTGATTGAAGGACGAGCAGCGAAGGAGACGTATGTCGGGCTTCTATGCGCGAACGGGGATCGCCGGAGATTAACGATGGTGATGGTGGCGGCCTGATGATGACGTAATGATGGTCGTTGATGACGATGGTGGTGGCACGATGACGAACGATGAAGATGATGGCGATCGATTCTCTTCTTTTTTTTTTTTAATATTCAAATAAGGAGATGAGAGGAGTGATTGTTGTGAAGGTGAAGAAGGAAAAATATAGGCGAGAGAGGAGAGAAAGACGTGGATAACATGAGGATAAAATCAGGCGCAAATCGGAACAGAATTTTGAATTAGCGTGGATGTGTGGAGACTCATTCTTGCGAGGAAGGAGAAGGGAAATTAGAGACGTTTTAATCTTGTCGGGCCTTTGCACTTGCTAATAAGAAATCGGTCAATGGAAAAATGTATACAAAGGGCAAAAGTTTTTTGGGCCTAAGAGATTAGTTAATCATTAGGCTAAAACAAATAGGGCCATCACAATTTTAAATTATTATGGCTAGGAAATAAATCCTTTGGGCAAAAAATACTTCCGATAAATTGGGTCGATTATTAAACTTAAGACTCGCTCGGAAAAACGGCTTGGATACGGTCGCGACGATAAATTAAACTAAATAATATATATATTACACACAATAATATTTATAATAACAATAAGCAATTTAGACAAGTAGACAAATAATAATAATAATAATAATAATAATAATAATAATAATAATAATACGAATAATGAAATGAATAAATGAACAAATAATGCCAAATATTTTACAAATTAACGGAGCATTACACTAGACCTCGAGCCACATCCTCTTGGCCAGTCCCTTCGGAAAGTAGGCCAATATTCTTCGATTTGTGGCTCTTCTGGCCCATGTTCTAGCCAACTCTCGAGGTCACTATTGTCTCGTCCTCGGACTCTCCGGTGTTAATAACCACTTCCGTATCACAATGGTGCATCGCGCGTAGCCGTGCCGCAGTGCCCAGTAGCATGCCGCCAGCGGACGTGCGCGCAGCGCACGCCAGTCACGCACAGCAGCACGCAGTCTGCAGTCGTCTAGGGCAGAGCGCGTAGCGAGCGTAGGCAGCGCCTAGCCGCCTCGCAGCACGCACACATACCGACAGCCAACGGTGCCCAACGCATACTTGCAAAGCCCAGCGCATGCCAGTGCGCCCGGCAGCGTGCCAACATGCATACCAGGCCCTCGGCCCGTGTCCGATAGCACGCCCGAGGGCCCAGCAGCACCAGTACGCGCGAGCAGCCCTAGCCAGCTTACCCAGTCGCCTGTCCGCGGTGCACAACAACGCCCGACAGTGCTTGTACGCACCAGTGCCATAGCCAGCACGCTCGGCAGTGGTTAGCCGCGCGTCAACATGCTCAGTCGTCGTTAGCAGTGCACAGCAGCACGTGATGGCCGTCCCATGCGCACGCGTGGTGCAGTCGCACCCGCCAATGCACGAGTCACGCCCAGTCACACGCAAGCCGGCGCTAGCAGCGCCCGGCAGTGCCTAGGCCGCGCTAGTGCGCGTGTGCGACTGCGGCAGGGCACCAGTGGCCCTGCGCGGGACCGAGCCGATTGGCCCGAGCCAGCGGCCACCGTCTGGTCTGGACCGGTTATCTAAACAGTTCTGTATTCATTGACCCGGTTCAAGTTCAGTTCAGAATTTCAGTTTATATTTCAGTCCAGTCAGTTCAGCTTAGCAATACATGTTCAGTTTAAATTTAAAATCAGTTAAATTAGAACCCGAGATTATTCCAGTAATCCAATTAAATATTCAGATCGAGTCGAGCATCTTAACAGCTATTTTTAGTCTGTCTGAGCATAGTACTTAGTATTTTTTTATTTATATATTTTTACAGATTGATCAGTAAGCAGCCATCAACAATTACATTTTCAGCAGTTTCGGTTGGGACTCAGCGTGAGTATTATATTGGGTATAATTACAGCTATCATGTTCGAGGTATGTATATTCAGGTCCGCTGAGGGTGATGGCCAGTCCAGGTAGCCGTAAGTCCATCCTAAGTTCTAGTGGTGTAATCTACCCACTAGAGTGTGCACATAGGCTGCGGCGTAGTTTTTATAGCCGCCAGATACAGTTTCTGTAACGCCCCGTTCGACCTGTAGAATTTCTTAGAATATCAACGTAAATAAAAGGTTGGAGTAATCGATCGTTTTAATTGAAAAACGTTCGTCATTAGGCGATTTCGATTTAAGTGACCCAATATAATCTGTTTGAATAATAGATTTTTCGGATATTTCGACATTATTAATATTGCTATTTTATTTATTTTAATTGTTTAATTGCCTTATTATGATTATTCATCTTCATATTAAATGTCTAAATTGTCTAAATGTTATTATGTGATTAAATGTGTATTATTAATAAATATTATTACGTGTATTATATATATATATATATATCCCGATTTTGTTTTAATTATCGTGCGATCAAATCGAGCCCGAGAACGAGTTATTATCTCGAACCCACATGTGAACCGACCCGCCCATGAACTGGGTCCATCTAGTCCAGCACCATGTTCCCTCGCGTTCTCGATCAGAAGCTCGGTTGTGAACCATTGTGCACCACCGCGACCACCATCTGCTGTCCGTGATCGCAGACCATCGCGACTCACCATCCTCTCGACGTTGCTGCAACCCACCTTCGCTGGCCACCACCATGGTCATGACCTGCTACTCGCTATAGAAGCAACTGCGGGCCCCATTCAATCACCATCACGTGCCGACGTCGCTGCTGTCCCCGGCGAGAACATAGCTGCCCTCTCGTGATCATCGTGACGCCACCCCGAGACCTGCTCCATCGTTGCCCACTCCCGCGACTTGCAGCCGACGAGCACCAATCCTTGATCGAGAACTCCCGTCGCTGCAACCTGCAACTCCGGCCACTCTGCTCCACCGGCGAGACCTCCAACCTTTGCTCGTGAGTTTCTAGCCGTCGGGACCCGTCGAGTTCTGCCGGAGTGCCAAACATAGCCGTCGAGTCCCGTCTGGTTCCGTCGGAGTGCCAAACGTAGCCGTAGAGTCCCGTCGGAGCCCGCGTATAGCCGTTTTAGCCCCGCACTGTTGTCCCGAAGTCCGAGCTGCAAGAAATTGACCCCCAACGTGCACGTGCTAACCGTTCAGCCCCGGTTTGGCCACGTTTCGTAACCCCATCCCGAGAACGGTAACTGGGCTAACCCTCGATTTATTTATTTTGATCATATATGTGTTTAAATGCTCATATACGTGTTAATTTCTGAACGTATGATATTCGAGTTAATTATGTGCGTTGGATATATATTCGAGTGAATTTTGATATGTAATTGCCAATTGGATGCCAAAGTGAATGCCGTCACTTTGGAAAATTGTCGAGCTAAGTTTAATGTAGTATTTTATGTAGAAGTGTTGTGGATTAATGGACATAGGAATGTCCTTGACGCAGTGGCTTTGGCCTCTCGTCGTTTCGATGTGTATATTGTAAGATATGAATATTTGAAAAAATTGTTGCAACCGGTTTTTGTTAAAATCACCATAATTTGTGTATTGCTCCAAAAATTCTGATTTTTGGATATATGGTTATATTGCAATTATATTACTTGTGATTAAAATTTGAGATTTTTATGTGATCTGTAGCCTTATCAAACCTCGAAAACTATTTCTAGGCTGTTTTGTAATAAATTCATATAAAATCGATTTCTTATCTAAATTGACTAATTATTGGATATGTTTCTTCTCTTCATGATATCTTGCTGCTGTAAAAATTTCAAATTTAAATTCAGACTGTAGCTAATTTAAATGATTTAATTCGATTTCTGGTCAGATTTTGCTTAAATTACTTAAAATGGTTAGCAGTTTAGGATTTTAGTTCTCGACTGACCCATAAAAAGGTCCTTTTAGGTCATCCTCTGACTTAACCAAGAATCGCATCAAAGGTTTTTTGTCGGTCCGCCCATTCTTGTCTTCGAAGAGTCCTTGGGTTTCCGAAATAGTGTAAAAAGAAGTGCTTCGAACCATTGCTATTTGACTCGGACTGACGAGACCATTCGACCGATAGGGAGATGTACCTAGGGAAAAATTACTTAAAATGGTTAGAAGCATGTTTAGGGGCTTTCCTTTGGTGATAATGTGTGATTTTCAGCAATGTATATGCTGTAAAAATTCGAATTTGAATTTCCAAGCCTAACCCATTATGGTCCGATTCTAATGATTTTGATCTAGACATTTTTTAACTGTTTTTGGCCTTGTTGGAAATTGCTTGACTTGTTGACCCCGTTATTTTGTCAAATATTCATTACCTACTTTCATATGATTTATTAGTTGGTTGGGCGAGTCTAGAAGTCGTCCTAATGTTCCAACTCCACAACTTCCACGAGTTTCTTAGTCAATGTGATTCGACTAAGTATAATTCTCGTTATCTATGTAAGAGTCGAGATAGTTGCTTATGGGACTGTCTTGACTTATGTAGGTGTCTGACGAGCAGTGTCTCAACCACCTACGACTTTCCAGTTATTTTCTTTATCATTCGACACCAGATGGGTCTTATTTAAATTGCTATGCCGTAAATAATTTATTTGTTGTTAGGTTGATATGATCACTGCTTGCATGTGAATTTGTGTAACCTTCGTTGTGAGCTGTATGTCCTTCGAATGGTTGTCCCCGTCGTTGAGAGCTGTATGTCCTTCGACGGTGCCCTTGTGTGGCAATCTCCCTAAGTCCTAATGATAGGCCATACCGTTGAGAGCTGTATGTCCTTCGGTATGCACTTCTATTGTTGAGAGTTATATGCCCTTTAATGGCTAATGATAGATGTGCACATGAGTGAGGTTATTGGTGTATTAATTGGAGATGTGACATGATGAATTAATTTAAGATCATGCTGTGACCATACCCTTGCTATATTATGTTGTTATTTACGTGCATAGTGGTAAGCACAACAGTTCATCGTGCTCACTCCCACCTGCTCTTCATTGATGCAGGTTAGTATTGCGGGCGCGGCAGAGGGAGGCGAGTGGTAGTCTATAATTGAATGTTGCTTCCGCCTATTGAATTGTCTTATGATATTATTGCGTTTTGGAATAATGGATATTGTATTATTGAGATTTGAATTATTGTTAAGGAGATTCTCCTTATTTCCTTTTGAGGATTTATGATTGTTTAAATGAGGAATGATGATTGATGATGGAGAATCGCGATTAATTTATGATTTAATCACGTGACCCGAATATAATCTATTTGATAATGGATTTTTCGGATATTTCGACATTATTAATATTGCTATTTTATTTATTTTAATTGTTTAAATGCCTTATTATTATTATTATTCATCTTCATATTAAATGTCTAAATTGTCTAAATGTTATGTGATTAAATGTGTATTATTAATAAATATTATTACGTGTATTATATATATATCTCGGTTTTGTTTTAATTATCATGCGATCAAATCGAGCACAAGAACGAGTTGTTATCTCGAACCCGCATGTGAACCGACCCACCCATGAACTGGGTTCGTCTAATATTGTGCGTGTGTGTGACTTGTAGGTAAGTACTTACCCTAGGTTGGAATTATTTAATTGGACCGTGTGGATTTTTCCTAAACCTCATCAAACTGAGCAACCCCGCAGCTTTTCTCATCTGTTATCTCTCGCAATTTCACGGCAGAAAGAAAAACCTGTTTCATCCATCATCGTTCCCTCTCTGTTCATCATCACCAAGCCTTCGATCTCCATCATCGCAGCATCACCACCCTCTCAGTCCGATCATCACCATCCTAATCCCGTCGCCAGCCATCAATCGCGACTCCCCAGACCAGCACCATGTTCCCTCGCGTTCCCGATCAGAAGCTCGGTTGTGAACCATTGTGCACCACCGCGACCACCATCTGCTGTCCGTGATCGCAGACCATCGCGACTCACCATCCTCTCGACGTTGCTGCAACCCACCTTCGCTGGCCACCACCATAGTCGTGACCTGCTACTTGCCATAGAAGCAACTGCGAGCCCCATTCAATCACCATCACGCGCCGATGCCGCTGCTGTCCCTGGCGAGAACATACCTGCCCTTTCGTGATCATCGCGACGCCACCCTGAGACCCGCTCCATCGTTGCTCACTCCCGCGACTGCCAGCTGACGAGCACCAATCCTTGATTGAGAACTCCTGTCGCTGCAACCTGCAACTCCGGCCACTCTGCTCCACCGGCGAGACCTCCAACCTTTGCTCGTGAGTTTCTAGCCGTCGGGTCCCATCGAGTTCCGCCGGAGTGCCAAACGTAGCCGTCGAGTCCTGTCAGGTTCCGTCGGAGTGCCAAACGTAGCCGTCGAGTCCTGTCGGAGCCTGCGTATAGCCATTTTGGCCCCGCACTGCTGTCCCGAAGTCCGAGCTGCAAGAAATTGACCCCAACGTGCACGTGCTAACCGTTCAGCCCCGGTTTCATCCCGTTTCGTAACCCCGTCCCGAGAACAGTAATCAGGCTAACCCTCGATTTATTTATTTCGCTCATATATGTGTTTAAATGCTCATATAAATGTTAATTTGCTGAATTTATGATATTCGAGTTAATTATGTGCGTTGGATATATATTCGAGTGAATTTTGATATGTAATTGCCAATTGGATGCCAAAGTGATTGTCGTCACTTTGGAAAATTGTCGAGCTGAGGTTAATGTAGTATTATCCGTGGAAGTGTTGTGGATTACTGGACTTAGGAATGTCCTTGACGCAATGGCTTTGGCCTCGCATCGTTTCGATGTGTATATTGTAAGATATGAATATTTGAAAAACTTGCTGCAGCCGTTTTTTGTTAAAATCACCATAATTCGTGTATTGCTCCAAAAATTCTGACTTTTGGATATATGGTTATATTGCGATTGTATTACTTGTGATTACAATTTGAGATTTTTATGTGATCTATAGCCTTATCAAAACTCGAAAACTATTTCTGGGCTGTTTTGTAATAAATTCATACAAAATCGTTTTCTTATCTAAATTGACTAATTTTTGGATATGTTGATTCTCTTCATGATATCTTGCTGCTGTAAAAATTTCAAATTTAAATACGGACTGTAACTAATTTAAATGATTTAATTCGATTTCTGGTCAGGTTTTGCTTAAATTACTTAAAATGGTTAGAAGCATGTTTAGGGGCTTTCCTTCGGTGATAATGTGTGATTTTCAGCAATTTATATGCTGTAAAAATTTGAATTTGAAATTCCAAGCCTAACCCCTTATGGTCCGATTCTTATGATTTTGATGTAGACATTTTTTAACTGTTTTTGGCCTTGTTGGCAATTGCTTGACTCGTTTTGTGTCAAATATTCATTACCTACTTTTATATGATTTATTAGTTAGTTGGGCGAGTATAGAAGTCGTCCTAATGTTCCAACTCCACAACTTCCACGAGTTTCTTAGTCAATGTGATTCGACTAAGTATAATTCTCGTTATCTGTGTAAGAGTCGAGATAGTTGCTTATGAGACTGTCTTGACTTATGTATGTGTCTGACGAGCAGTGTCTCAACCACCTACGACTTTCCGGTTATTTTCTTTATCATTCGACACCAGGTGGGTCTTATTTAAATTGCTATGCCGTAAATAATTTATTTGTTGTTGGGTTGGTATGATCACTGCTTGCATATGAATTTGTGTAACCTTCGTTGTGAGTCGTATGTCCTTCGAACGGTTGTCCCCGTCACTGAGAGATGTATGTCCTTCGACGGTGCCCTTGTGTGGCAATCTCCCTAAGTCCTAATGATAGGCCATACCGTTGAGAGCTGTATGTCCTTCGGTATGCACTCCCATTGTTGAGAGCCGTATGTTCTTCAATGGCTAATGATAGATGTGCACATGAGTGAGGTTATTGGTGTATTAATTGGAGATGTGACATGATGAATTAATTTATGATCAAGATATGACCATACCCTTGCTATATTATGTTGTTATTTACGTGCATAGTGGTGAGCATAACAGTTCATCGTGCTCACTCCCACCCGCTCTTCATTGATGCAGGATAGTATTGCGGGCACGGCAGAGAGAGGCTAGTGGTGGTCTATAATTGAATGTTGCTTCCGTTTATTGAATTGTCTTATGATACTATTGCGTTTTGGAAAAATGGATATGTATTAAATTAGGAATGATGATTGATGATTGATGATGGAGAATCGCGATTAATGTTGATTATTGGAAATCGCTTTTGAAAATGAGTAACGCCTCAATTAGTAATGAAATAAATTTTGAAAAATTTATTCTGAATTTCGTCTATGAAAAGTGGGGCATTACAATTTCTGATCCAGTAGCAGTTTATATACTGTTGATCAGTAGTTACAGTTTCATGACATGACAATACCAGTTTCAGGTATATATACTATTGATCATGATGTTGGAATTATTGTTACTGTTTTACTTCAGCATGACTTTCTACGGAGCACAGTGGCTTTTAGTGCTCACGCCCCCACTATATTATCTTTTTTAGGTCACAGGGTCGGTCCAGAGGAGTGAGCTCAGCTGGCGGTAGTGGGTTTGACTTTATGTCATTTTGCAGACTTTTGATATGTATATATTTTGCCACGTTTTTACTTCCGCTGACATTTATAGTTTTTTCGAACTCGCTGTTGGTTTTTAGGTTTTGATCCGATTTACAAGTCGGATTTTGTACACTACTACATGCTAGTTTGATTAAAAATAATCCGTGTTCTTAATAGTTTAACCCAGAAAAGATAACGAGTTTTTCAGAAAAGAAAGATTTCTCAGTAGCATCCCGAATCATGATTTCGCAAACTAATAAGTGATTTTAGAAAAGACTTTGCGAAAAATTGACTCTGATTTTAATAAGATAGCGGGGTGTTACACATAGACACCTGACCAACCAGCCCAGCCAAGCCCAGCCCGACCCAGCTCTGTCAAGCCCATAATCGCTCAGCCCAACGAACACAACAACCCAGCCAATCGATCTCAGGTGACCGCGACTCCAAAGCTCCACACCCGCTCTTTCGGCGACCAAGAGGCCAAAGATCAGCACCGCCCGTTCAATCGATGACCACCCAGGCTCCAATGCTCTGTGCCAGGACTAGGGCTATCCAATTTGGCCAGAACCCAATCTCCACCCCAAACCCTAATCGGAAAATTGGGGTCGCAGCTTCCTCCAAAAGAGCGCCGGAGGCCGCCGCTGCGGAGATACCGGAGAAGAACAACACCCTGTTAGAGGTATGCTGTAAAAGCTCCTATTTACAGATTCTATCAATTCCATTTTCATCTGGCCATCATGTTTCGGTCAAAGTACATATGCTTGCAGTTTATTTATTTATGCAATCATACTCCTTGTCTTACATTGAGATAGTGTGGTTCGAAGTGTTTCAAACAGAAAGATCACCTATCGGTTCCTTGTTAGACTAAACTATCCGTTCACAGTCTAGACAGGCAGTGAGACCCCTCTTGGAAAAAAGACTTTAGTGTATTCTTGATTCAGTTGGTCTTTCACTGGAGAATTACACTAGCACTTATGATAGGTGTTGAACAGGACCACGGAAGGATAAGATTATGAGACTCACTGACCGTTGTTGTAATCTAGACATTCAGTAATTGATGCGTACTCTTAAGCTGTAAGATAATATAAAATGGGCATATGTATTCATTACTTATTTATTTGATTTATCAGGGGTGATTCCTATTTTGCTAGGATGACATACTCGGTATTTTGGTAAATAAGTGTATTTTTATGATGTGCCGTTATAACATATTTACGGTCACTGTGTCCCAGTGCGCTGGGTTGATGACGTCCCCGAAAAGAGCTCAGGAAGAAATATTATGTCAAGCCCTGCATGCGGATGTGTTATCCGGCATAATGATTAAGGATCTGATTGGTACTAGTTTCAGAAATGAATAAGAAGTTGATTAATTATTTTGCCAGTAATTTAATTAATCAATGGACGTTATATCTTAAACATGGGGAGATAAATCGATCAATTGGATTAATATACTTATCCCACTTATACTCAAAGTCTAGCTGCAACACATCGTAAACCAAGACCCTCTACGTGTTTCTCGAATACATTGACAGTCAGAGTCTTCGTGAAAGGATCAGCTAGATTATCCAACGATGCTATCTTCATCACAACCATATCTCCTCGTTTTACGATCTCTCGTATAAGGTGGTACTTTCTCTCGATGTGTTTACTGGCCTTATGTGCTCGGGGTCTCTCGAGTTTGCGACTGCACCAACGTTGTCACAATAAATTGTGATACACTTAGGCACACTCGAGATACCCCTAAGTCCAGTAAGAAGCTCCTTAGCCAAACAGCCTCCTTTGTTGCTTCTGAAGCAGCAACGTATTCGGCTTCCATGGTAGAATTTGCGATGCATTTCTGCTTCACACTCCTCCATGAGATCGCTCCGCCTCCC